>BQNB010002048.1:19969-127173 GCA_026074375.1 Tanacetum coccineum | reverse complement strand
AACAAATAGATTAAGAGTTTTAGATGACCTTAATATGATCTAATATGATGAACCACAGTATCTAACCCTTGTTTAGATATTAAACCAAAGCTTGCAAAGCTTAGAAAACCCTAGATTAGTTTGAAATCCTAATCTTCCTTTATCCTTGCTTAACCCTTGTAATCTATAAACTAAACCTTCTAAACACTTTAGGTTACCTTAGATATCATGTAAGAATGTATGTAATTTTTGTAGATAAATTTTGTATGAATTTGGTAGGGTTATTGAGTTGAGCCGTGGGTTTAGGCAAAAGAAAGAGAGAAAAGATGAATTTTTTCTTGTAAAAGTGAAGTGTATGAGTTTTACTTACAAGTGCATATATGTCTTAAACTAGTCAAGAAGGAAATAGGAAGTCTTGGAACACATAGAGGAAATTAGGGAAGTCTTGGTCCATATTACTATTAGGAAAAGTAAGAAAATGACTCTTGGTTCCGAAAACTAGAGAACATCCCTTGAAATCAAGGAAATATGTTTTCAAACTAGATATTTTTGTGTTTTTTCTCTTAAATCCGGCCATAGGAATATATGTGATGATATATTTTGTAAATTTTGAGTATTGGGTATTAGTGTGGGTATTTGTTGAAGCGTAGAAAAGTTTTAGTGATTCCGGGTATGCCTAAATGTATTTTATCGTGAAACATAATCAATTTACGTAACCAATAAAAATAAAATGAACAAAGTTAATAATTATACTCAAAATAATTACATAACACTTGCTTGATGTAAACATTTAATTATTTGATGTCCGTTTACATTGAACGATACTTTTTAGCTTACGCGATTTAACTTAACGATTAAGATTTAAAAGCAAACGGGTACAATACTAAAAATAAATAGTAAACTTATTGATGATGTACAATGACCCTAAAACACGGGGTGTTATATGTAGTCTTGACATTCATTTGGTAGATAGTGAAGTTCTTGTGAGCCGCGTATGCCACAAACATTCTAACAGCTTCAAGTTGTACGACTGGAGCGAACGATTCCTCAAAATCTATTCCTTCTTGTTGACTATTGTCCTTGGCAATGAAACAAGATTTATTCTGAATAACCGTGTTTTCAGCATCCGTCTTGTTTTTCCAAATCCATTTGACCTTAATTACATATTCTGTCAGCTGGTCTTTCAACAAGTTCCCACACATCCAATCTTTTAAAATGATTAAGCTCATCTAGCATTGATTCGATCTAGCTATGATCAATCATAGCTTCCTTGATGTCGGTAGGTTCTGTAATACTCACAGTTAACGCACACATACATATTTCTACATTGGTGTGATGTCTACTTCTTGTTGTAACAGGCTTTGAAGGGTCACCGATCACATGTTTAAGTGGATGTATAACACCCCATGTTTTAAGGCCATTGTACATCGTCAATAAATTCACTATTTATTTTTAGTATTGTACACGTTTGCTTTTAAATTGAAATCGTTAAGTTAAATCGCGTAAGCTAAAAATTATCGTTCAATGTAAACGGGCATCAAACAATTAAATGTTTACATCAAGCAAGTGTTAAATAATTATTTTAAGGATAATTATTAACTTTATTTATTTTATTTTTATTGGTTACGTAAAGTTTTTACGTTTTACGATAAAATACGTTTAGGCATTCCCGGAACCACCAAAACTTTTCTACGCTTCAACAAATACCCACAATTATACCCAATACTTAAAAATTAAAAAAATATCTTATACATATACATCTATGGCCGGATATGGTGGAAAAGAACAAGAGAAATATCACAAACTTGCAACTTGATTTTATACATCACCAACTCATTTAAACCACGAGGACTTTCTTCAAGTCTTGACCAAAGACTTCCTTAAATCCCTCCATTAGTCTTGGACTTTACTATGACCACTTTTGACTAGTCGTGGTGATATATAAGGCATACACTAGGAAAGAACACACACACCTTTCATTTGCATAGTGAAAAATAACATATCTCTCCCTTTTCCCTCCATACTCTTCATTTTCCCTCTTATAACCACAGCCAAACATCATCAAATATAATACTCCATACCAAAACTTATTTATAACACATACAAGTGATCCTACAATATATCTAAGGTATTAAAAGGTGTTTAGAAGGTTTGGTTTAGAGTTTACAAGGGTTAAACAAGCAAGATTCAAGATTAGGGTTTCACTTGGAATCTAGGGTTTTTAAGTGTTGTATGCTTGGGTTAAGTAGCTAAATAAGGGTTTAGATCATATTGTTCATCATCCTACATCATATTAAGGTTGCCTAAAACTCTTAGGTCCCGTTTCTTTATTTTTCCTTCTTGGGTCCAGTTCCTATTTACAAAAGAATGAGTTGTTTGTAATAAGAAAAACTTGTAAAATAGTGTTTCTTTTATTACTTAATAAATCTTTTTAATAAGAACAAATGACTTTTTTACCCTCTTCTTCTATATCTGCGACATACCACTTTGTAGAAAATCCCAAATCAATTAAACCCCCAAACCAATTAATAACCCAAACTTATCTTTTACGACATACCAGTTTATAAATAAACATAAAAGTTAATTTAAAATGCTAAATCTTCTTCGTCTGACATTGAAGGTAACAGAGGAAAAGAATATGGTCTTAGATCTACAATATGGGTGCGGTGTGGCGTTACTGTTTTAAGGTTAAGATGAGCAGAGGGTGTTTGAAAGTAACAATGATGGAGACTGTGTGAGGGGTCATGATTGGTGGTGCGATGGTTATGGTTTAGTTGGTGAGGCGGTGATTATTGGTGCAGATCAAAGCATTGGTAATGGAAGAAGAAGAAGAAGAAATAGAAAAATGTGGGGCGTTAGGTTTTTGGGAAGAAGAAATGAAAATTATATGAATTAAGTCAAAAAATGTTAGGGCGTGAGGTTTTAGAGAAAGGGAAGAAGAAATGAAAAAATTGTAACTGATGAAGAAGATAAGAAAAAGTGAGGAAATTATATTGGGGGTAGGATTGTCTTGTTGGTTGTGATTATTATCCTATAAGAAGGTTCAAGATTAGGGTTTTCTTGAAATTAAGGTTTTCAAGGTGTTGAAAGCTAGAGTTTGTTTGCTAGATAAGAGTTTAGATCTTGTTGTTCATCACCATACAACTTCATATTAAGTTTACCTAAAACTCTTAATCTCTTTACTTTCATGATTTTATGCATATATAATGTGTGTATAGTTATTCACCATCTAAGGATATTTTTACATGAAAAATGGAATTTTTACTTATGATCATGGTATGATATACTTTGTCATATTCTCTATTGTTGTTAAGAACATGTGAGAATAGAAGTAGATACATTGTATAAGTATGGTTTATGTATAAAAAGCTTATATAAACAAGTTACCTAAAAAGTGTATATATAAAAGTTCATGAACAAATGAGTATGTAAACCTAAGGATCTTGTGATTCTTGGACAATCTTTGAACTAATCATGGACTAAGGACCCTAGGTGTGTAAGACATGTGATATTGTAATGGACTTGTAAAAAGGGTACTAAAATAAAAGTTATAAAATCAAGGTTTAAACATATTTTTACAAAAAGGACCAATACATTCTGTTAGAATTCGAAATATAACTTATTTATTTTATATTTTAAAAAAATACTACATGTCATGATGATTCCAAAAAGGTAAGAAACTTGAAAAACTAACTTATAACGAAGGAGATACGTAATTTACAAGTTACACGATAATACACGCGTTTATAAAAGAAATTTTATAAAAACTTTTTAAGTTTCACTTCTGATATATACAAATGGTTATTTTTCCCAGATAGTACATAATTTTAAGATTTCAAAACATTAAGAATCATAATTTTTTGATCAATAACGAAGGAGTTATGAATTTTTCCGTGTTTACGATAATTAAAGTTTATAAAAACAATTATATAAACTATGAACAGTAAAAATCATTATTCATCTTAGATACATTTTTGAAAAATATATTAGTTAGATAAAAAATTTAATTACGAAGATGTGCTCAAAATAATCACTAAAATCAGAGTTAAAACGAATAAGATACGATATTTACGAGTTTACGATAGTTAAATTTAGGATGTTGCGGGTTAGAACATCATCACAGGCAATGTTGGCAATTTTTATTGCAATTCATACACGTCGAGCTTCTGTGTCATGAGCTTAGGAAAATGTAATTACATTTTATGATGTTTGAATCTGTTTCATTATCATGGGGAAATCTTGCGGTCGTACATTATACATTTTACAAACCTATGAATTCACCAACATTATTGTTGATGTTTTAAAGCAATGTTTTCTCAGGAGATCAGTAAGGTACAAGACAAGGGATACATTAGTGGTCGTTATTTTGGAAATCATGCATTAAAGATTTGGTTGCATTACATTTTGGGGATACATCTTGGACTAAAATCTTTGTAATTTGAACAATGAACAAGTGAAGCTTCGGGCTTTTTTAACAAATACTTTGCTAAATCTAATGTATCGGTTTTTAAATGACTTTTTGGTCGTTCTATATATATCTTATGTTATTGATCTATGAAGTACCACCCTTAGACCCATATTCTACTGTGACCTAATTTGGGGGTGTTACAGATTGGTATCAAGAGCCAAGGTTATAGAGAACCAGGTCAAATGTTTTTGCTAGACTATAACCATTTTCAAACATTGAATTCATACAAAGGAATTTTCACTAGACATACATACACTAGTTGTTGCATGCACGTCTGATCCCATAGCCCCCCCACCCCCCCCTAGATAACCCATATCCCCTCAATGATGATATACATGTTATGATATAAATGTATATTACTATAAGAGTCTTATATTAATACGTATATAAGCTACTTTTGATTTTCAGATTTGGCCATGTCGGATTCAGAGGATTCCATAGTCACCTACACGGCGGTATCCAGTCCATTTGGGGGTTTGTCAGACATAGGATCTCCAGGAGTCGATGGACCACCTGTGATGCTAGAGGATCCATATACATATGTGGTAGCCGCTTTTCAGGCCCCACCATCTCTTGATTATGTGTCGGGTCCTGAGTACCCACCTTTACCAGAGTTTGTTCCTAAGCCGGTATACCCTGAGTTTATGCCACCAGAGGATGAGGTGTTTCCAGTTGAGGAGCAGCCACTGCCTGCTGCTGTCTCACTTACTGCTGACTCACCAGGATACATTGCAGACTTCAATCCAGAGGAGGATGAGGAGGATCCTAAGGAGGACCCACTGATTATCCTGCCAACGAAGGAGACGATGACGATGATGATGAGTCATCCGATGATGATAAGGATGATGATGATGATGTTGAGGAGGACGAGGATGAGGAGGAAGAGGAGGAGCACCCAGCTCCGGCTGACTCTGTCCCACCACCTGTACACCGTGTTACGGCTAGGATATCTATCCGCGCTCAAACACCCGTATCACTTCCTTCTGATATAGAGGTTGCCAGACTTCTTTCTATACCTACTCCACCACCATCACCACTCTCCCCATGGTCATCACCACTACCTCAGATTCCCTCACCACTACTACCAGTATCATCACCAGTACCTATATCACCTCCACCACTACCTACTAGCCCTACTTATTCTGTAAGATATAGAGCCGCTATGATCCGGCTGAGAGCCGAGACACCATCTACTTCCCATCCACTACCATCGAGTACACCACCATCAGGGACACCACCAATCCTACCTATACATTTACCTACTCCATCACCATATTTACTACTACCCTCTGCTGACCATGGAGTAGACAGACCTGATGTTTGTTAACCAACTCAACAAAGGTTATGTATTGCTATTGGTCCTAGGTACGAGGTCGGAGAGAGCTCGTCTACTCCTGTTGCTAGACCAACTGGATGTTTTAGGGCAGACTATGGTTTTGTTGCCACTTTGGATAGGGAGATTAGGCGAGATCCAGAGAGATATGTTGGTTATGGGATTACAGATACTTGGGATGAGATGCTTGTGGACATGCCAGGGGCACCAGAGACTGATGAGACAGAGTTAGGTCGGAGGATGACTAACTTTGTTACTACTGTCAGACATGACATATATGAGATTTATGTGAGACTAGATGATGCACAGGATGAGAGGTCATTGATGAGCGGTCGGCTTAACATGCTGTTTAGAGATAGACGTGCTTATGCTCACACTGCTTTACTCATGGAGAGATAGGCTAGACTTTCCCGTGAGGCCTGGAGACGGTCGATAGATGCTAGTGACACCGCCCGTTCTGAGGTGAGAGCACCGAGGACTACTGTATTAGCTCAGCAGACAAAGATTGTAGCCTTGAGAGCAGCAAATCACACTCGACAGGCACATCTTGTGGAGATACTGAGACTGATGAGTACACTGCAGACACAGGTGACAGCACTGCAGGGACAATAGGGACCCGCTAGCGGTCCAACACAGCACGAGATACCGGAGGAGGCCGGTAGTAGTTCTTAGATTGGTTATGTTGTAGCTATGTTGTATTAGCCTACTAAGTATTACAGGGTAACTCCCGGCTAGTAAGGCTTTAGGTCTTTTATATTTCATTTTGTAACCTAAGGATAGTGATCATTTTATAACCGAATCAGGTCATGTATGTTTCCAGATTATATATGGAAAGGATGTATTATGTCATGTCTGTAATTGAATTTATTATGAATTAATGTCGATTTAGTTACACCATTATTAATTTCAATTCAGTTGTGCATTTCACTATGTGATGTGATCTCACTTTATTTATTGTGTATATGTCATGTCATGGTTATGATTTTATGAAATCTAATAGGTATTATATTTTTTTGTGATTGAAGAAAATGGCACCAAAAAGAACCACCAGAGCCAAACTCGCCGATACCACTGCCACTACTTCTATGACTAATGCCCAACTTAAGGCAATCATCGACCAAGGTGTTCCTGATGCTTTGGCAGCACGTGATGCTGACAGAAACATGAATGGCGATGATAGTCATAATTCGGGAACGGGTGTTAGAAGGACAGAACGAGTTGCTAGAGAGTGCACTTACCCAGACTTCATGTAGTGCCAACCTCTAAATTTCAAAGGCACAGAAGGAGTTGTCAAATTGATTCAATGGTTTGAGAAAATGGAAATTGTGTTCATTATAAGCAACCGCTCTGTGGAAAACCAAATTAAGTTTTCCACTTGTACTCTTATAGCATGTGCGCTAACGTGGTGGAACTCCCACGTTAGGACTGTTGGTCAGGATGTTGCGTATGCAATGACTTAGACAGACCTAAAAAAGAAGATGACTGGCAAGTATTGCCTGAGGGGCAAGATTAAGAAGCTCGAGGCTGAGTTGTGGAATTTAAAGGTGAAAGGTACTGACGTGATAGGCTACAACCAACGTTTTCAAGAACTGGCATTGTTGTGTGTTAGAATGTTTCCTGAAGAGTCTGACAAGATTGAGAGATATGTCGGTGGTTTGCCCGACATGACCCACGAAAGTGTACTAGCATCAAAGTCTAAGACAATGCAAGAGGCAATTGAAATAGCAACTGAGCTGATGGATAAGAAAATCCACACTTTTGCTGAGCGTCAGACTGAGAACAAAAGAAAGCACGATGATAACCAACAACAACAACGACAAAAAAACAAGAGGTAGAACACCGGCAGGGCTTACACTAAGGGATCTGGTGAGATGAAGCCATACAGGGGATCTAAACCCCTATACGCTAAATGCCATTACCACTACGATGGTCCATGTGCTCCCAAATGCCACAAGTGCAACAAAGTTGTCCATCTGGCCCGCGACTGTAGGACTCCTGCAAATACTAATGCTAGTAACAATTAGAGGGGTACTAGGGCAGGTCGCAAACCCACTTGCTATGAATGTGGAGCCCAGTGACACTTCAAGAGGGATTGTCCAAAGCTGAAAACAACAACCGTGGTAACCAAGGTGGAAATGGCAATGCTCCAGCGAAAGTGTATGCGGTACGCCATGCAGGGACAAACCCAAACTCAAACATCGTTACGGGTACGTTCCTTCTAAACAACCGCTATACTTCTGACTTATTTGATACTGTGCCTCGATAGAAGCTTTGTGGTTATGTCATTTAGCTCCCAAATAGATATCGCCATCTACCTTAGTATTTTGTGATGTTGAAATAGCTGAAGGAGGAATAATTGGGTTAAATGTATCATTCGGGGTTGTACATTAATTTCTTAAACCACCATTCAACATGGACCTAAGTGGACCGTAGATACATGGTAGTCTTGGACATCATAATCGGTATGATTGGGGTTTGGCAAAGTATCCTAGCTGTCATTGTTTGGACTGAGAAAATCGTTCGATTCCTTGGGAATGAAACGTTGATTGTTCGCAATGATGAAAGAGGCCGAGGAAACGAGACTCATTTGAACTTCATCTCGTGCACTAAAACACAGAAGTACATGCTAAAAGGATGTCCTATCTTTTTGGCACATGTTACTACAAAGGAGACTGAAGACAAGTCAGAGAAGAAGCGACTAAAGGATGTACCGATCGTTCAAAACTTTCCTAAAGACTTGACGGGTCTCCCTTCGACTCGACAAGTGGAATTCTAAATCGATTTGATACCTGGTGCTGCACCCGTAGCACGGGCACCTTATCGATTGTCCCTGTCCGAAATGAAAGAACTATCGGACCAACTCTAAGAACTTTCTGACAAGGGCTTCATAAGACCCAGTTCCTCACCTTGGGGAGCTCCGGTCTTGTTTGTCAAGAAGAAGGATGGATCATTTTGAATGTGTATCGACTATTGAGAGCTGAACAAGCTAACGGTGAAGAATCATTATCGACTCCTAGGGATCGACGATTTATTTGATCAACTACAAGGATCTAATGTTTATTCTAAGATAGACTTTCGATCAGGTTATCACCAACTTTAGGTACGGGAAGAAGATATTCTGAAGACGGCATTCAGAACTTGATATGGTCATTATGAGTTCCAAGTTATGCCATTTGGCTTGACGAATGCACCAGTGGTATTTATGGATCTCATGACCGCGTGTGCAAGCCATTTTTGGATAAAATTGTGATTGCCTTTATTGACGATATCCTTATCTACTCTAAGAACAAGAAGGAACATGAAGAACATCTTAAGGCAATTCTAGAATTGCTTAAGAAAGAGGAGTTGTACGCTAACTTCTCTAAATGCGAATTTTGTCTTCCCAAGGTACAATTTCTTAGCCACTTGATTGATAGTCAAGCCATTCACGTGGATCCCGCCAAGATCAAATCCATTAAAGATTGGGCATCTCCTAAAACGCCAATGGTGATTCATCAATTTTTAGGTCTTGCTGTGTATTACCAAAGATTCATCGAAGGATTTTCGAAGATCGCCAAGCCAATGACCAAGCTTACTCAGAAGAAGTTCAAGTTCGTTTGGGGCGACAAACAAGAAGGAGCGTTTCAACTGTTGAAGTAAAAGTTGTGTAGTGCACCAATTCTGGCTTTACCTGATGGAAGCGAAGGTTTTATCGCATACTACGATGCTTCAATCAAAGGTTTGGGCGCTGTGTTGAAGTAGAGAGAGAAGGTGATTACTTATGCATCACGACAATTGAAAATTCATGAGAAGAACTATACGCTCATGATTTGGAACTTGGAGCAGTAGTGTTCGCTCTCAAAATTTGGAGGTACTTAGAACGGAAAAGTTGGAACCCCATGCGGACGGAACTCTATGCTTAAATGGTAGGAGTTGGTTACCCTGTTATGGCGATTTGAGGATTGTGATCATGCACGAGTCCTACAAATCAGAATACTCTATCCATCCGGGTTCTGACAAGATGTATCAAGACATGAAGAAGTTATGTTAGCAAATGTTTAACGTGTGCTAAGGTCAAGGCTGAACACCAAAGGCCATCAAGTTTGATGGTGCAACCCGAGATACCTCAATGGAAGTAGGATAATATCATAACGGATTTTATCACGAAGCTTCCTAAGTCGTCACAGGGCTACGACACTATTTGGATGATTGTTGACCGACTCACTAAATCCTTAATCTTTGTACCAATAAGGGAAACTGAACCCATGGAAAAATTGGCAAGAGTGTACCTGAAGGAGGTAGTCACAAGGCATGGGATACCATCTCAATCATTTGTGATCGTGACCCTAGGTTTGCATAAAATTTCTGGAGGTCACTTCAGAAGGCTTTAGGTATGAATTTGGATATGAGTACTACATATTATCCACAAACTGAAGGACAAAGGGAGAGGACTATTCAAACTCTTGAGGATATAATGCGTGCTTGTGTGATTGACTTTGGAAAGGGTTGGGTTAACCATTTGCCATTAGTTAAGTTTTCATATAACAATAGCTATCACACTAGCATTAAGGCTGCACCGTTTAAAACGCTTTTGGTCAAAAGTGTCGTTCATCTGTTTGTTAGCCTGAGGTTGGAGAAGTTCAACTCACTGGTCCAGAGATAGTTCAAGAGATGATCGAGAAAATCATTCAGATTAAGCAAAAAATACAAGCCGCCCTTGATAGGCAAAAGAGTTACGCTGATTTAAAGCGTAAGCCGATGGAATTTCAAGTTAGAGATAGAGTTATGCTTAAGGTTTCACCTTGGAAAGGAGTAGTACGTTTTGGCAAACGTAGGAAGCTAAACCCCAGATATGTTGGACCTTTCAAAGTGCTAGAAAAGGTTGGAGCCGTTGCTTACAAGCTTGAACTTTGGCAAGAGCTGGGCAGGGTTTACAATACGATTCATGTATCCATCTTGAAGAAGTGTTATTCAGACGAACCATTAGCTGTTCCGTTGGATGGACTACATATTGATGACAAGCTTCATTTTGTTGAGAAACCAGTAGAGATCATGGATAATGAAGTTAAACAATTGAAACGAAGCCGCATTCCAATTTTCAAGTTTCGATGGAACTCTAGGAGAGGTCTTGAGTTTACATAGGAACATGAAGATCAATTCAGGAAGAAATATCCACACTTCTTCACGAAGACCGCACCGTCGGCAAGTGCCGCGTTGTAAGCCTTGAGGACAAGGCTTATTTAATAGGGTAAGACTATAACACCCCGTGTTTTAGGGTCATTGTACATCGTCAATAAATTCACTATTTATTTTTAGTGTTGGATCGATTAACTGAATAGATCTAAACCTTCAGCTTGCAAAGAGTTTGCCCCTTTAGATAATTCTAAAGCAACAATATTGAAACACTGAGTGAACACTATTGATTATACGGAATCTAATCAATAATGCTAAGAAGAACAATAATAAACACCACAAAAGAACTTTTATATTAAACTTTGAATCTGCCTAGGTTACAGATTACAAACTATGATTACTATTTGATCTCTATGATCTTGTGTAGAACTATATCTACTAACTATGCATAGGGTTACTTTTATAGAGTAAGGAAACCCTAATGGGCTTTACAAAACGCGTATAAAGATAATACATATCCTTTCCTAAGATATCTCATGCATATCTTTTACTCTAACTAATTTATGCGTAAGCAGACTTAACTATTACATAAGCAGTATTAACTTTTTAACACTACCAGTACTAACTATGATACTAGCAGAACTAACTACAATACTAACAAAATTAAGTCTGTTATACAAAATTCCTAACAATCCTCCCTTAAACATGAACTTTACTTGTTAACTTCAAGTTTCTTTAATTGTCTTCAGTTTGGGCTTTTGAGAATTTTATCCAAGCATGTCTTTAAGTCCTTAGCTTCTCTTAAATGATGATCTATTTGATGTTCTTTGAAAAACCAAATCATACTTTGTCTTTTAGTCTTTGTCTTCTCTTCACAGCTACACAGCAACATCCAACTAAGTTGGCTTTGTAGTTTTTGGCAAACTACCAGCCATCAATGGATTTGTTAAGTCTTTACCATGAGCCGTTTGCTACGGACTAGTCAATGCTTCATTGTAATAACAAGGTGCATTGATAACCATATAGTTTTTAGCAAACTATCAGCTATTAACGGATTTAAGATCTCTTTACCAGTAGTCGTTTGCTCTGGAGTAGCCAATGCTTTAGTGCAATACTATGGTATATTGATTACCATACAGTTTTTGGTAAACTGTCAACCATTAACGGATTTGAGAAGTCTTTACCAAAGTAATTTGCTTTAGACTAGCCAGTTCTTATACCTATTAAGCATGGTGAACTGATGACCATTTGTTGTATGGTAGTTAGCCAACACCCAAACCCTTCTCACTTCCATTATAGCCCATAGTTTCTAAAAATATGCTCACTGCTACTTAGAGACTCACACTTTCTTATCCCAGCTTACTTTCTTACTCATCTTTAAGAGTTGATAACAAACTTCATCCATTGTTCCATCTAGAAGCTTCATCTTTAGCATCATTTGGCAAGCATCTTTTGACAAAGGATATTTTCTATCTGCTAACATATATATAGTAGATGCATCCAATGTTAAGCAGTATACAACACAAGTAGGATAATACCTCTAATTAATTATCTTATATTGAAGTGGCAAACTCCAGATTGCATCATCACTAAGAGGGGATCAACATGGTCTTGTGATCACCCCCCCCCCCAATGTACCTGTCTTAATTCTTCTAGTGTATTTGCTCCATACTTCTTTATCACCAATTTGTACAACTCTACAAGCTCATCTCTTGAAAAATCTTTAAGCATAGCAAGCATTTGTTGATTATAATCTATCTTAGGAGATTAATAATGATGCTCTTACTAAACCCTACCTCATGGAGACTTTACCCACTTACTGCTTAACAACTCTTTATATACTAGTAGTCCATTGTCCGAGTCCTTACCAATTGATTAGAACGTACTCGTTGGTACCAAGGTCACCTTATGGCTTAACTAAGCTCACAATCAAAGGGCAAACTTAGGTCAATATTTGTGATCCTATGATTCTAGATATATAAATTACAATATGGAGAGCTATCCCGAACTCTTAGCCTACGCCCAAACAACACCGAAGTTGCAGCGCATTAAATATGTAGGACTAGACCCAGTTGAATGATAGGTCGCATACTTAAGCACATAAACGAATATAAACTGATAAACATAAACAACAATCAACGATAAATTAAGCAATCAAGATAAACAAACCAAACATTAGATCTTCATAAACATGGCTGATACCTAAAGGTATCAGTTGAAAGTCATTGTAAAAATACACACGGTTTGATATATGAACAATTAAAATAAAGAAACCTTAATCGAACGCGTATTCAGTTGCGTAAAGATTACAAGAGTTTTCCTATGATCTTGAGGCTCTTTTCTGACCTTCTAGACTCTTTTATTCGTCTCTTGGTCAATTTGGTGGTTTAGGGATTTACTTGCATGCCTAAAACTGAGTTTAGGGTTTTCTATTTATAGGGTCTGGAAATTGACCGATACGCCATATCGAGCAATGTGGGATACGGCGTATTGGGGATTTCTTAGAGTAAGGACCATGTTTGATATATTCCAGAATATTTTATTACTATATTGTGAATACGGCGTATTGATGTCTCCTGGATATGGTGTATTGGGTCTTCAATCCATCATGGTTATTTGTGAAGAGTAGGCATGGATACGCTGTATCTTCTTGATGGATACGGTGTATTGATGTTAAACCAGTTGGTTCTTCTTCGTTGACCAAAGTATTATATACGTCGTATCGTTGATGTGGATACGACGTATTCTTCAAAGTTAGGCAATGGTCTTTTTATTCGTCAAAGTCTTGGATACATCGTATAGGTCTAGAATAGTATGGCGTATTTACTGTCAGATTAGTAGACTTTCTCGAACTCTTCGTTTATGCTTCAAAATGCGTGCTTTTTAGCATAACTTCACCAAGTACTCCATAATTACTGTAATTCTCAAATACAAACGATTAAGTAACAATTCTTTGCAATAATCATACAAAATGGGTAATATTCATGGGATAAATGATGTTATAAAAGTAATGTTATTTGCTGTCATCAAATATTCCCCCACTTGAATCTTACTTGTCCTCAAGTAGCCTTTAGAAGTTTATAAAAATGTATCCCTAAGGATATTTTCCGTTAAAGCTATATTTGTCGATAACAAGTACACAACCAAACACCTCATGAAATAAGAAGATGAAAACACTCAAATTACTCAATTAATCTATGTGGTAACATGTAACTAATTCTCTCAATTGCTCGGTCGTGACGAGTATTCTATCATAAGCTTGGCAAGGATACACATCTTCACCGCTAAAGCTAAGGAGTAACAAGTTTATAAAGGTAAAATAGGATTTTATGATAAGGCTTAGGGTTGATTACTCTAACTAACTAACTAATCTTTATCGATACCAATATTCCCGGAGGGCGACAAAGACCACACATACACACCCGTAACGACAGGATAGACACATGTGACTGCTCACTCCCACCTCGAATAAGCTAAAGATAGGAATAGTAGAGTAATATAGGGTATGGATCTTCTAACTTTCACCAATAGTAATAAACCAACAAGGCAGCTGAGACATGCATACATGGCCGTAACGACAGAATAGACATGCACGCTCGTACACATCCTCATTCGCGTAAAACCATGGCTAAATGATTAGGAAAGGGAAATAAATTGTTGTTAAATAAAAATTACAAAACAAATAGATTAAAGTCTAAAATACAAGTTGCTAGACACTTTTTCCCGACCGTTACCATGAAAAAGACACAACTATTTACAACGTCTTGATCATAGATTAAAAACAACAACCTAAGTTGAGGCGTTCTCCCGTACGGTAAACCTTCCCATCATCCATACTTACACACTTTTACAGGCGCAATATCTTCCACTTAATACAATACTCTACATCGTCGATTTGTATCAACGAATAATCGATCCTTCATGTAATTCCTTCGGTAGTTGCGAAACGATTATCTTCAAACTTTTTCTTCTCTTTTTTGTTGCGATTTTTCTAATTTTTTCAATTTTTTTGCTAACACTATACTACGAAACTCGATGTAATTTCACCATCTTCACGATCATAATAATTCCGGATAATTCCTTTGATAATTCCTTCATTCTTCGGACGTACCATTAATTGTGATGGTAGTAAAAATACATGAGTTTTGACTATAATATACATTCCCATTTGCAATGTGCAAATTCTTCCAACCATACCAAAGATAGAAAATTTTGACACAAGACTCGGGAAATACAAACTTTACACTTTAAGCGACTAGTAACTATAAAATAAACTTAATCTAACAGGGTAGGCTAAAGTGTAAAGGTGTAACGAAACAAATAATTGGTGTAATTTCTAAAGGATTGGCTTTACGGGTTGTTTTAAGGGTATCTTACTCTTAAAATGAGAGTAAACAAAGGGTTTATACGGGGGTTAACTAACCAGTGTAGTTAGTTAATAAGCAACATGTAAAGGCGTTTGGTAATCCTAAATTACCTATTCAACAAGTTACTCCATCTAATCCGGATACTCATCACTGCATCTCGAGTCATATACAGGGCCAAGTTTAAAGTCAACAACATCACCGGCAAACTAATATTGTGGTATTGGTAAACATTTGGAAACGGATAAGGTTAAATCCTCATAATATCTAACAAGGGTTATTGTGTGCGGGTTATGTAACAAGTAATTTCACAAAAGTATGCTTGAAAAAAAATTAAATTTGAGCATAATTTAAGCATTTTAGTGTGAAAAATAGGACAAGTAAACATTCTAATTCCATCCCCCCACTTGAATTATACAACGTCCTCGTTGTATAGATAAAACATTAAATACGGGAATTAAAAAGAATTAGAATGAGAAACTCCTGATATTTGCTCGGTTAGATCTCCATTTGAGTTTATTCAGCAAGATTGTGTGTTGAACAGCCGCCTTGAAGTTTCAAGACTCCAACACTTCAAGATCTCTAGATTTGTAAATTCTCCACCAACATTCGTCGATTTCCCTATAGAATGTCCTGTATAAATTCTCAGAAAACAAATGCAATTTCTATCTCCGTGTATTCGTTAGTTAGACTCGAAATAAATACCTAAAACTGTACAGGAAATCGATACGCCGTATCCATACCCCAGGATACGCCGTATTGAAACATGTGTCGAATACGCTGTATTCGTTTAACGAATATGCCGTATCGACTGTGCTAAAAATAAGGACTGGATAACGTCCAGATAGTCAATATGTCGTATCCATGGGGTTTGGATATGCCGTATAGACAGTCTAGGAAGACAGACTCAATAAAAATTAAAAATACATTCCGGGTTGTCTCCCGGCAAGCACTTTTGTTTATAGAAAAGTCTTTAAGTTAGACTTGCCCCAATTTACTCTCATCCTTATAAAATAATTTGGGGGTCTAACAGGATGCCAAATGGCACATACAAATTCTTGATTAGGAAAATGAATGACATCCCTTTGTTAAGATGATTCAAGTCATGATATTAAAAGTTAATCCCTTGATAAAAGTTCAGTTTTGAAAAATTTATTAGATGTATCATGACTTGTTTTCAAAAGCTTATTTGACCCATGTGCATAGGCACCAACATCGGTATTTATTACATCAGGTAATGGGTTGACAGATAAATCCCCTGAAGAGTATTCAATATCAACTTTATCATTATCATTGTCCTTATCTGATTTTGAATCATTGGGATAAATTACGTTAAAAGGAAATAGATCATTAAAGTTTAAAACATTTTGTTCCTCTTCATCACATTCCGACAATGATGTTTCATCTTTCAAATCAAATTCATCGATATGTTGAGGACTTACGGTAGGTTCAGTTAAGAAATCTAATTTAGACGTTAGAGCATAATTGTAAACAGTGGCTGGAAATTCATTCTCAAAACCATTAAAGAAGTCTAAATCATCAAAACAACTGACCATAGGCTCGGATGACGAAGGTATATTGACTTTATCATTATCATTTTCTAAATCCGTTTCCAAATCATTGACATAAATAATTTTATAGGAAAATGAATTTTTGTCATAAATCATCGTGTAATCTTCATCGTCGGATTCGTCAAACGATATTCTAAAGTTAATTTTATTGTCGTTAAGAGGACTTACCGTCGGTTCACAGGAGGGTGGTTTTCTTCAAATGTAATAGGTAATTTTTTTTTTTTTTTTTAAAAAATTTTAAAAAAAAAATTTTTCTATTTTTTTTTATTAAAAATAAAAGTTTTTTAAAAATTTTTTTTTCTTAAAAAAATAAAAAATTTTTTAAAAAAAACTTCATTGAAGACTATAGCTAGGAATTCAGTTTCAATGGATCTGAGGTCATGAACGTCTTCATCATACCATATCTGGTGTTGTGCTAAATGCAAAAGTTAGGATTGCTGCTGTACCCACTTTGCCTTTTATCACCACTTCCATATCCACTACGCCGAAGCTTGACATCCACGACCATACGCACTCTGTTAGTGGGCTTAACCTCCGCAACGTTGAACCGTCTGAAAGGTTTGTTGTCATCTCAGACTCATTACATCACTCTAGTACCTATGCTACTGATGTTGAAGTTGACTCTTGTGCCAGGTCTCTCACTCCTTCCATTTTGGTGATGATGAATGTTACTACCACCACCACTGTGGTTGACGTTATCTCTGTTGTAAAAGAGAAACCTGCAGAGCCATCTCCGTTTCTTGTTGGTTCCCACTCAACTAGCAGAGTTGGCTCGTCTGTTGGTGGTTTTTCAGATCTATGTGGTAGTGACTTTCTAATGGGCCATATCCGTACTATTATGGATGTTGATTCTGATCTTTAAAAAGTTTATGTTCCTAAATGGAGTGTAACCAATGGTTCTTGTTTGGACAATGCTCATACCTATCATCAGATGGTGGACGAGTTTGCTCCTCCTCGTTTCTTTGCCTTATTTCATGGTATGGAACATGACTAACTTTTTATGGAATTTAATGTTGGGGCTGTTCATCAAACATGCTTGAGTGTTAAGGTACGGATGCGTACCGAATATAATGTTAGGGAGAAAAGGAGATTGTTGACCGAGTGTGAGCAGCAGAAAGGTTTGATGGGGAAGAAAGATGAGGAGATCGCCATCTACCTTCGTAGCCAGGCTTCCGCGCTTGAAGTCGGGGAGAAATCTCTCCGGGAGGAGATGGATGTTCTAAAGGAGCGCAACTCCGCTCTTGAAAAAGGGCAAGATTCCTTGGACGCAAAGGTGACAGAATAGGCTTCCGCGCATAAAGTCATGGAGAAATCTCTCTGGGAGGAGATGGATGTTCTGAAGGAGCACAACTCCGCTCTTGAAAAGGAGTGAGATTTATTGGATGTAAAGTTGATAGAATCTCAAGTTGCGACTGCAAACAAAGAGCGTGATGTTGCAGATTTAAACTCCATTATTACCTTTATTAAGTCTCATAATGATGAACTTATAGATTAGGTATGTTCTCTAAAGTTTGTGTCTTTTTCTTCCCTTCCTTTCTTTTCACGTTTATAAGCTTATATCTTTGTTTTCATAGGTGCATGCGCTGGAGACTTCCTGTTCCGGCTTCGTGAATAGGTTGCTGGATATGAACATTTGCAAGAAGCCATTGAAGCATTCCAAGATGCACAAATAAAAATCATGGAGGACAAATTAGCAAAGTTGGAAACTAAGGTTGTGGAAGCTGTTCTTCACCTGGAAGAAACATTTTGTCCTCGTCTTTTAACTTCTATAGCTGGCCGAAGGTGGCTTCTTACCCATGGCATGAAACTTATTATTGTAAAGTGCCTGAACTCGCCTGAGTATCTCTTTGCTCTTGGAGCATTTATCGGTCATGCTATAGAGAAGGAGATGCAAGCTAGGCTTGCTGCTGGTATCAATCATGGTAAGGAAGGTAGGAGCTTGGCAGATGTTGCTGCCTATAACCTATTTGCTGATGCGGATTATGATACCGCCATGCATCAGTTTCGTGATGTGAATTTTTCTCTTCTTTTTGAACTAAAGTCTTGCAAGGACACGAGTGTTGAAGAAGTGATGAACGTTCTTCGATTAGAAAGCCCCCTTATTGACCTACTTGAAATGAGTGACATGCAACAAGATGTTGACCAGCTAATGGTCCCTATTCATCGTTTTGAAGATCAAGTTGTTCTTGGGTCCATTTCCTTGTCATTTTCCCTAAGTGTTTTGAATTCTCGTGTTGAGAAGATTAGGGCAAATATTGCAGCTCATAGGTCTGCTATTCTTGGTGTCTTTGCCCTCTAACGGAACCTTTATCTGTTGTGGTCCTGACTGGTGCAAAAGTTGATTCAGTAAGCTTGCTTACACCTATTGCTACAACCACAACTTTATCCACCACCTTTGCTACCACTAGTTATATTATTCCCATTTCTAAAGATGATTATGAAGTTGTGGATGCGGAGAATGTCCAAAGAAATGACCCTTCTTTTTTGAACTTTGAAGAAGAAACACTGAACGCTACTCTGTGATCCTTAACGTTTGTGCGATGACCACATGTGGTCTTTTTGTGGTGGTTGTCCATTATTTGGCTAAGTTTGTGCATTCGTGCTTAAACACTTAGAACTTTTATGTCCTTAACCTTTGTGTACCACACTCGTATGTGGCTATACTCCTGTAGCAGTCTTAGTATATTACGACAATATTGTTATGCTTTAATAGTTGATAATCCTTTGCGTTTATTGTTAACATCTTTTATTTTCTATCTTTTAATATTACTGTTATACGTTCATAATGATAGTCTTAGGTAAGTATTTGTGGGTTATTCCTTCGGTACTGGGCTTGCAATACCTCTTTTACACTTGAGTTAATTATGAGGTTACTCATCCTTTCATTATACGTGATAATGTTTATACAGAGCCTTGCTACTTGCGTGCGCGTCTTAACAATTTATAAATGACTTTGCAAAGTAAAATAGAATAAACAAGATTTTTATATAAAACACTTGTGAAGGTAGCTAGGCTTTACTTTTTCATTCATTAGAAACTTAAATACATTACAAGAAAAGGAAATAAATTCAAGTCTTTGCTCTTTCCGTCGCATAGTATGTGTGGGTGAGGTGCTTACATTTCGTGTACGTAACACTTCATAAGGTTGCAGATGTTCCATGTTTGCGGGAGGATATTTCCCTTGCGGTCTCTTAGCTTGTATGCCCTCTTGCCTAGTGCTTCCATGACCTTGTACGATCCTTCCAACTTAGGTCCAAGCTTCCCTTTGTCTTCGGCATGGCTTGCATCATTGTTGTGGTAGACTAGATCTGCTGGCTTGAAGCTTGTGTCGCGGAACTATGCGCAGTAATATATTTCCCATATTAGCATTTGCTGCTTTGCTTCCAATTGCTTATTGCTCCCTTTTTTTTATTATAAAGAGGTTCCAAGTTGATTTCCAAAGCTTCATCATTTTGATTCCACGCTATACTATCTTTTTCGCAAGTTCATTAGTGTTCGCATGCCAATTTCTGCCGGGAAGACTGCTATATGTTTTGTATTTGAGTAAAAAAATGGTGTTTCTCCTATTTACTTTGACGCATGATCATAGTTCTATGTGCCCATAAGACATGAGAGAGTTCTTCCATCAAGTCCTTACTCCTTTCATCTAGTCGTGCCTTGATACCTTCGCCTAGGCTTCTGATAAGTGCTTAATTACACATATCTTTTACCTCTAAAAACGAGCTTAAATGACCAAAAACAGACAAAAACTGCCAAATATATGTTTGTTTTGCTGATAAGTGCTTAATTACACATATCTTTTACCTCTAAAAACGAGCTTAAATGACCAAAAACAGACAAAAAAACTGCCAAATATATGTTTGTTTTGCATTTGTATTGTGCAGGAAGTGGATATCAACAAAAAGACAGAAAACCAAGCCAAAATGACAAAACTGAGCATGGAATGGAAAAGACTGTGCAAAATCAAGGCCAAAGTCCAAAAATGCCAAAGTCAGAGTCAATACTGAAGAATCAGCAGTCAAACCGGAGCCGGAACTGAAGAATACTATTGAATGCAATCTTAACCCATCTGATGGGCCGGGAAAGCCCAATAGTATATTTATGAAGACTGTGAAGACCAAATGGGCCCTCAATCAATTACAACAGCCCATTTGTGTGCAATTGACAAAGACTGTGAAGACTTTGAAGGCCCAATCCTAGCCCAGTTACAGCCAATCTCAGCCATTGTACACACAAAACCCACTTCATAACCTTATTGGGCTTGAAAAAGCCCAATAACCAACCCTAAACCTTATTGGGCCCAAACCCAAACCCAGTGGGCCCAATACAAACCCAAGCCCACAATACTCTTTTTATAAAACTCAAGGACCAAAAATGTAAATTTTAAAACTTTGTTTTATAATTAAAATTGAAAAAAAAATAAAAATAAAGAAAAGGGCTAAAAATGCCAAGTTTGAAAGTTGTTTTATAATGAAAATGAAAGAAAATAAAACACAAGGGCTGTAATTAACCAAATCCCCTTTATCTCTTTTGTTAATAAACTAGAGGGACCATTTTTGTAATTAACCAAAACCTTCTTTGTTTCCTTTTAGTTATAAACCACAAGGGCCATTTGTGTTGTTTTGAAACTTAAGTTATAACTAAAAACGGGCCAAAAACGAAATGAAAAGAGAGAAAGACATGAGGGACTAAAGTTGCATCTTTTCCAAACTTATCCTTTAAACCAGGCAACCATAACTGTACCAACACCATTTCCCGCCAAACCCCAAACCACCACTTCCCCATGTTTTTCTTGCAATACCACCTCCCAAAGTACTTCCCAGCTCACCCATACCCTTTCCCAACAACCCATTTCCCCTATAACCCCCTTTCCAGTTCATTTCACACAACCCGAGCACCCCCATCAATGGCTAAGATCAATACAAGGCATACCAAGGGCTAGAATTGCTTGGGGATTGTTGCACTCTCACAACAAGCTCATCCCAACACAAAGAGAAGGAAGAGGGCTGCTATAAAAAGGAGAAGAGCAAGCCGAACCACCACACACCATTTTTTTATGTTTTTAGCTAAATTTTAAATCTAAGCCTTTCTTTTAAGCAGTTTAAGTGTATTCAGTTTGTTTTGTAAGTTTATGTTGTATTATTTACAGTTTTAATAAAAGTTAAAAAGTTTTTGTGTTACTACATTTATCAAAATTTTAAGTGTAAGTTAAGCCTTTGTAATTCTGTTTGAATTGTTTGAATTTATGTTAAAAGTTAGTGAAATCCACTTGTTATCCATTATCTCTGCCTTATTTCATCAAAATCAGTTAAAAAATTCGATTTTATATAAATAAGGGGGTGTTTGGTTTAGTATGAAAATGGGTCAAAAGGGAAGAGGCATGGGTCAAGTGCACTCAGCCACTTTTGGCTGAGTGTGTAGGCTTTATTAAGCCACCTTAATCACTAATTTCAGTTTGAAAATAAGCTTTTAGGCTTCCTTTGATATTCTGTCAATTTTCAATAAGCAAAAATTGAGCTTAAAGGCTCAAGCTGCTTATGCAGCTTAAGCACACAAATCTTGTGCTTGTTGTGTTGTTTCTATGCACTTTAACCAAGCCTTTGTTCTGTCTTTGGTTTGACAATACAAGTCAAAGAGTATGTATGCATTTGTGTTTTTGAAAATAGCCATTTTTAAGCCCCAAAATCAGCAGCTTATTGAGCTTTTTAGCCTTTAAGCTTATGAGCTTAAGCTCATTTCCATCCCTTTTAAATCTGTTTGCATTTGGTTTTAAGTAAAAAGCTCATATGAGCTTATTTCATAAGCTCAAAAAGGCCCTTAAGCAAACTGTTGACCTCCCCTGGTGCTGAGCACCAAATCTAGCCCCACATTTCTAGCTTATTTAACCTTAAGCTATAGGATCTTTTGGCTTTTTAACATAGCTTATAGGTAGGCCTTCTAGGTTTAGCAGCTTATTTGCCTTAGTTAGTTCATTTAGATAGCTTATTTAGTGCTTAAAGTCCTCCTTTTTCTGTTTTCTTATTAAACTGTCAACATAGCTTAACAATAAAACAGCTTATTTTAGGGCTTAATCTAGATAACTTAGCTTATTTTAGGACTCCCCTATCCTTATTAACTGTCCCCTATAGTTTTCTAGCTTATTTGTTGGCTTAAACCCCAAAAAGAAAGAAAAATAAGCTAAAAAGCTTATTTAGCTTTTGCAGCCCCAAAAGCTCACACTTCTGGCTTATTCTTTGAGATTCAGCTTATGTGCCTTTTATGAAAAATGTTCCCCTTAAGCCCCTTAATAAGTTTGCTTCTTTGACTTTTGCATAATACAGCAAACTTGTACCCACCGTATCGGAGGTTCTCTTTCAGGGACTGTTTGTGTAAATTCATCTTTTAAAGTTACAACTGTTACTCCCCCTTGTCAGTTTGCTGTTACCCCGTTTGTCCTTTCAGTCCTTTTCACTGTTAGTCCCCAAAGTTAACTTTAGTTAGTTTATTTAATTAATTAATTAAATTAGGTTTAAAATTTAATTAGTTTAATTACTTTAATTATAAACAGTAAAATTTGGGCATTTTTATATTTTTAGATTTGTTAACTTTTTCTTTATTTAATTTCATTTTTTCAGAATTTTTATAACTTTTATTTTTTGTCTTTTTCTATTTTCTTAGTTTTAATTAGTTTTTAATCTTAGAAAATTCATAAAAAAATCCAAAAATTAATAAAAAAATATTTTTCTTTTTTATAAAATTTTCTTTTGTCATTTAGTGTCTAGGAAAAATATAAAATTTAGTATAGGCTTAATTTTTCTTAAATTTCAGTTTTAGACCCGTTTTTACCGGGTGCGTTTTACCGTTTCTTTTCGTTTTACATTCAAACGACCTCCGTTTTTGTTCTAGTTTTCTTTATTTTTCAAATTAAGTTAATTAGAATTTAATTTTGATTTTTAATTTAATTTAGCATTTATTTTCTTAATTTTTAGTATTTAGGGTTCCCAATACCTTATTCTGTTCCCCGTATTTAATTTAGATTTAATTTTAGGATTTCCCTATACCTAATTTTGTTTCCCGTAGTTTTTAAGATCCCCATTTCCTTTGCTTGTTTTCCCGTAGATTAAATTAAGTTTTATTTAATTTTAGTTATAATCATATCAGTTTCTCTATCAGTCAATTTCTCTTCAAACCAGGATAAATTTCAATTGCAGCCTCGTTGGGACATACGACCCGGGAATATCTCTTCCGGAATCTTTTTATCATTGATTTGATTCTTATATATTTTATATATATACCATCATCGAACCAATTTTTGGCGCCGCTGCCGGGGAGGCATTTGCTACGATTTCTATCCAACTTTGATCTGAACTTGTCTTATTATTAATATATCATATTAAAAAAAACAAATGTGACTCATCCTAGCATCCGGGTCATAAGTTTTCATCATAATCGATGCCCCTCTTATTGTGTTGGTAGCCGTGAGAAACTAACCTATGGCCTTATTTCCGAGAAACATACCATTCACGTCTAACTTATTTCTAAATACCCACTTAGTTCCTATGATTGTCCTATTCCTAGGTTGAGGAACCAACTCCCAAACTTCATTAGCAACGAATTGATTTAATTCTTCTTGCATGGCGACTATCCAACTTTCATCTCCTAATGCTTCATTCACATTCTTAGGTTCTATAGTTAATATAAACAAAAAGTTTACTTTTTTTGGACCTGTGACCATAAGGGTTCTTTGGGTTAAGGTTTTCTATGACATTCTAATGGATGGTTCAAGATTCCTAATGTTGACACTCATTTCATCGAGCTCTAAAGTTTCCATCCACAATGTCTTTTCTAGGTTTTTCTTCAGGTGATCTTAATTTGATTCTTCATCATCAATCATCATCCACCGAAGGGTGAATGTCTTAGAGGTGGAGAAGTTTCATCGAATTATCCACATTAATTGATTCTTTACTTCCTATTGTGTTTGTTTAGGATGATGTAGGCTTTAACTAATTTGAGAATAACCTAAAAAACACCTTCATAGACATTTGGGTCAAACTTGGGTAATGTATGCTTTTGTGTTCAAAATGAAGCCACTTGCTTCCAAACACTTTCTAAAATATCTAGCTAGGGTTTTCTACCTCTTAAGAGTTCATAAGGTGTTTTTCCTAGAATGGCTCTAATGAGAATTCGGTTGAGAATGTATGTTGAAGTATCTATAGCGTTACACCAAAACTTTTGTGGTAACGATTGCTCATTCAACATAGTCCTACTCATTTCTTGAAGTGTCCTATTTTTCCTTTCAACTACGCCATTTGATTGAGGAGTGCGTGGAGCCGAGAAGTTATGTGTAATACCGTTGGCATTACAAAATTCTCCAAATTGCGCCTCATTATCAAATTCTCTACCGTGGTCGGTTCTTATTGACATTATTGAACAACCTAATTGGTTTTGGATTTTGCTACTAAATATTTCAAATTGATCGAAAGCTTTGGTTGTATCCTTAAGAAATCTAGTCTAAGTATACCTAAAGTATTCATCAACAATACAAGGGTGTAACAGATTCTCCGTAACTCCCGTACAGTGTAGAATGACGCAAAGAGATCATATGAAAGTTTCTAAGCATCTAGTCGTTGAGACTATATTCTTAGCTTTGTGACTAGCGTGAGCTTGTTTTCCCATTTTACAAGCATCACAAAAATGTTAATCAAACTTAAGCTTAGGTAGGTTTCTAACTAATTCCTTAGAGGCCAACGATTGAATGAGACGCATATTTGCGTGTCCTAATCTCCTATGCCACAAGGTGGAATTTTCATCAATCGTTGTTAGACAAATTTGATCATTTGGCTTATTTCCTAATTTCATCACATATAAGCCTTTCTTCCTAATACCTCTACCTATGACTTTTACCGTCCTTAATGATTTCACTATCATGTTCATAGAAATTTACTCTACAATTATTGTTGGGAATTAAAGGTCTTTACACTTAGTACTGCCAAGTGAAAGACTTAGTACTGCTCAAGATTACAACTTCAAGTTACTAACATAGTTATATGGCTAAAGACAGTTAGTACTGCCAGTACTAACTTAACATTGCTGAAGGAGTTAAGACTGCTGCATGAAGACTTAAGACTGCTAAAGGGATAAATACATGTGAAGAGATATGTATTGACTTATTCTGTGTATATTCTATTTAGTTAGAAAGATATGCATATAAGATTAGAATTATAAAAGATTTGTAGTTATCTTGTAAAGGACTCCTTGGTGTATAAAAGGAGATCCTAGGTTATGATGTTAGATGTGATTTCATAGAGTTGCATGCATAGCTTCAAGGTTGTAAACCCTAGTACTAGACAGAGTACTCGTATTATTGATCTTAATAATATTGAAGCTTTTTGTTACATCTTTGTTCAATCATATTTACTGTTACATTCATAGTTCTTCTAAGTATTAAAGAGTAGATTCCGCATACTCTTTAATATACACACAAAGTTTCTACCATTGTTATTTTGGATTTATCCAAGGTAACATACTCTTTACAAGCTAAAGAATCAATCATAGTTTTTTATTTTGGGATCAACAAGTGGTATCAGAGCCTTGTGTTTGAAACTTTGATCTAGAAAAACTAACAATAAGATCTGCTTACTCACTAGAGAAGAAATGGATTCTAGAAACTGCCCAACCAATACTACTGCAAAGTTGCCCCTTCTAAACATGTGAATATGATATGTGCAAGCTAAGAATTGATCGATACTTTCAAGTACAAGACTATGCTCTATGGGATGTCATAGAGAATGGAAACTCATTCAAACCAGCAGATCAAACAAAAACAAATGTTGAAGGTACCTTAATTACACTAATACCAGGTCCTGTAACTGCTGATGAAAAGACTCAAAAGAAAAATGATGTGAAGGCAAAAACTTTGTTACTAATGGCACTTCCAAATAAACATCTACTGACATTTAATCAGTACAAGGATGCCAAGACTTTGTTTGCTGCTATACAAACAAGATTTGGTGTAATAATGCCACAAAGAAGACTCAGAATACTCGTTTGAAGCAATTGTATGTAGAACTTTTAGTGCTCCAAGGCACATAGTCTCATTGATTCTATCTTAACAAGCTTAAAGATTTAAGTCTGTTGGACCATTCTTGGCTGAAAAATTATTTCACAAGAAATACTTAATTTGAAATTTTTGAGAAAGTTCTGCCTTCTGAAATGAATACTCATCGTGTGTGGTCCTAGAGGAATAACCTGATTCTAGACACAATAGATTTGATGATCCTCCTACAACAATGTTCAAGATTGTTTAACAAGAGGTTCAAAGACTGCAAGCTCAAGCACAAGCTTAAGTTCCCTTAGAACTTGTGCTTTTGTGTTATCTAAAAGAATACTAATGAAGTTAATATTTCTTTTTTAGTCGCTTATTGAGTTAGTACGTAGATATTACTCAAGTAGCATCGCTAGTACTCAAGTTAGTACTGCTAACTTAAGTGATGACACAATTATGCTTTTTGCTAGACAACCAAATAGATCTCATCTGTACATAGGACCATGAACAAACCCATGAAGAATGACTTAGAAGATATGGATTTAATGTGGCAGTTACTTACTATCAAGGACAAGAAAGTTTTTCTAGAAAACTGGTAGAAAGATTACTATCAATGGGAGTGACACAGCTGGATATGACAAGTCAAAGGTGGAGTGTTTCAACTGGCACAAGTTGAGAAACTTGCAAGGGAATAGAGGGCTAGAATCAGATAACAGTAGTAAAAAAAATAAACAGGAATCAAGACAACCTCTAAAAGTTACTATAAATGTGGAAGAAAATTCTTCCAAAGCGATGTTGGCTATTGATGGAGCTGGCTTTGACTGGAGCTTTATGGCAGATGAAGAAGTCCCTACAAACATGGCTCTTATGGCTTTTTCAGACTCTGAGGTACATAATAATAAAACTTGTTCAAAAACCTGTCTAAAAAGCTTTGAAACTCTTAAAACTCAACTTGATGATTTAAGAATAGAGTTTAACAAATCTGAGTTCAATCTAGCTACTTATAAAAGAGGGTTAACATCTGTAGAAGAACAACTTGTCTTTTACAAAAAGAATGAGGTTCTATTTTGTGAGCAACTTGATCTTCTAAAACGACATAACTCAATATAAAGACTCAAAATTAGTGTGCTAAAAGTGAGTTATAAAAGCTTAAGCACAAAAAGAAAGCAATCAACTTATGATTGAAAAATTTGATAATGCTTCTAAGAGTCTAGACAAATTAATAAGGAGTCAGATACCTGATAAAAGTAGAAAGGGTTTAGGGTTTGTAAGCTATAATGTTGTTCCACCTCCTCCTACAGGGTTATTTTTACCCCCAAACCTTGATTTGTCCAACTCTGGTTTAGAGGAGTTCCAACAGCCTGAGTTTGAAGGATATGGTCTTAACGACTAGTATACAAAAGAGTGTGAGTGAATAAACATCTAATTGAAAGTTTAGGGATCTCCTGATGCTTGGTGAGGATTAGTGTTCAACATGTAAGTTAGAGAAGAAAACTATTTTTACTACTGTTTCCTAAGATAAATTTTGTGTTAGGACCCAACAACAAGAAAACCAGTTAGGAAACCATAAGATGTTGAAATTGTACTGTCACAAACTCCTATGGGAAATCAAAAAAACTAGAATAATCAGAAGTCCCAACAACTAGGAAGTGACTTTGTGATGTACAATAAAGCTTGTTTTGTCTATGGAAGCTTTGACCATGTGCATGCTAACTGCAATTACCATCAAAAGGAAAAGATGGTATCTGGGAATAATTATACAAGGGTGAATTATAATTATTCTGCTAAAAAGGCTCACCCTAGTGCTCACAGGAACATAGTGCCAAGAGCAGTTTTAATAAAAACTGGCCTAAGACAACTTAATACTGCTAGGCCTGTTAATACTACTCATCCCAAAACTATAGTTTATATTGCTAGACCAATGTCATGTTTTTCTAAATCAGCACAATCAACTGTAAAGAGGTCCTATCAAATAAGAACAGCATTAACTAACAAATTTTTTTGTCAAAAAGTTAATACTGCAATAGTTAATGCTGTCAGGGCAAATCAGGTTAATGCTGCTAAGGCCTCAGCATGTTGGGTTTGAAGACCTACCAAATTTAACAGTGCATTATTTACTTTCAAGAGACATAATTATGTTGATGCATGAGGCAGATCCAAGTCAGGAAGGCTTGGGTCCCTAAAGGAAAAACTAATTTCCTTAATTTTATGTGTAGGCATCCACAAAAAGGAAATCAATGCAATGTTGACAGTTATGCTCAAGGCACATACAGGAAACATGTCCTATCTCTCAGACTTCAAAGAATTTGATGGAAGATATGTTACATTTGGGGGAGGAGCCAAAGGAGGAAGAATTACTGGTAAATGAACTCTTAAAACTGGTAAACTTGATTTTGAAGATGTGTACTTTGTCAAGGAGTTACAGTTTAACCTTTTTAGTGTTTCACAGATGTGTGACAAAAAGAACAGTGTTCTTTTTACTGACACATGATTGTTTTGTTCTGTCTCCTGACTTTAGTTACTGATAAAGTCAGTTTACTTAAAGTTCTAGAAAGAAAAATATTACAGTGTGATATGAAGAAATGGTTCCTAAAGAAGTTTTTACTTTGTTGTTTAAAAGGCCACACTTGATGAATCAATCTATGACATAGGAGCTAGGTCATGAAAATTTAAAACTATAATAAACTTGATACGGATAACCTTGCAGAAAGTTTTACCTATAAAACGATAAAAATAACCAAACTTGTGTTACTTGCCATAAGGGAAAACACACCCAAAGCCTCAGTATAGTCCAAAAATCAGAACTCATTACTCATTCGTTAAATTCAAGTTGCAATATGGACTGTTTTGGGTCCCAACATTATGAGCAACTTAAAAATAAGAAATATATCTAGTTTTCACTAATGAATTAATAACAGATTTACTTGGTTTTTCTTTAGCATCTAAGGATTAAAACGCGTGCATTCTTAAGAGCTTAATAACTCAGATAGAAAAACTAGCTGATAATAAAGTACGTAATCAAATTCAAAAAGAATGATCGTCGAGTTGTTGAAGGAAGAAATACATTGACGATATCAAGACTCCCCCTTGATGTGTGCTCCCCCTTGTTCGGGGCACCAAAGGATCGATCTTACGAAAATTATGTGCTATAAAACAAGGTTAGAAGTACAAGTGCAAGACAAATATCTTTCAAGTTAACACATTGTATTCAATTTAACAAAAGAAGAGTTTCATTCAACCAACAAGAAACTCAAACACTAGCACATCCAACTAATATATTCATGTAAAATAAAACAAGAGCTAATACAAGATAAAGAGAAATAATACTACATAAGTCTTAAATGATTCATGATTCATAAAGAATGACTTTTTGAGCAAAATGTTTGGGGTGACACGTTTATGAAAACATTTAGAGATTTTTTAAGGTGGAGGTGGAAAGTGTGAGGTGATTACCGTAGTGAGAAGATATTTAAGATGAGCAAACATGATGTTCATCTTATCTCTTAGGGTGAAGAAAAGGTTTCGGTTGTGAGAACAACATATGCAAGTTGACCCATAATAGTTGTAGAAAAGAGGATGGCCCATGATAGGTAATTGAGGTTGTGGTGGTGATAGTGGTGATGTAGTATCATGAGTGTGATCAAGAGGAGTGATTGGGGACAAATAAAGTGTGATATCCAAGGAAGGATGACTTTGAAGTGGTTGAGGATTTAGAGGTCTAGGAGGAACATCCAAAATGTTGTCAAACAAAGGGTTCAAGTGAGGAGGAGAATTTGGTTCATGTGAAGATGGTGGTGAAATTTGAAGTTTTGAGGGAAAGGAAGAAGATGTGTTCTCTTGACTTGATGATGTTTGATTATTGGATGTGGTTTTTGATGGTGCATTTGGAGGAGTTAGAGATGAAGAAGTTGTTGTAGGAGAAGGTGTGGTGGTGATATCTTCATCACTAGATATGTTGACAAATAGTTGTCTAGGAGGGATTGTGGTGAGTTTAGGGCCTGTTTGTTATCCCTATTTAACTTTAGCTTTTGACATCAAAGTATTAATAAATCGTTTGGTACAACTATAAGGGTTTTGAAAATGGTCTTCATGCCCATATTTATGGATTCTACAAGTCCAGACCCACTAGCTAGGTTTACAAAACTTCATTGCTTTTTGACATATTTTGTGGGCCCATATTAATTGTTAACCACTATTTTTCTTTCTTTTATATTTATTGTCACATTTTAATAATATAAATAATAATCTAAGTTGTATATTAATATTTAAAATAAATAATATTTAATTTTATATTATATTTTCTCTCTCCTACATCAAATCAAAATTCAAATACAAATCCAAATCTTAATACTAAATCTAAACCTAAACCTAAACCCATCTACAAACCAAACGGACCCTTAATTTTCTTGGAAGGGTTAGATGAGGAAGCATTTGTGGAATTCATGGTAGAATGAGGTGAAGGAAAATGTGAGTGATGAAGGGATAGAGAAGAGTTCATGATTTAAGGTGGAAGAGATAGATTGAAGAAGTAAGGCATGGGGTTTGAAGTTTTAGATTCCAAAAAGTGTTTGTCAAAATGCAGAAATTATAGCTAGGCCTAGATGGGATAGTGGTCAACTGCACAGAAATTCAGGGGGTCACAGTAGAAGAATCTGTGACCTCTGATGGCGGTCCCTTAATTACTCGGCGGTCCCATATATATTAGGGGGCCGCCCAGTATTTTAGGGGGCCGTTTTCTAGAGACAGGAAACTTTTTCTAGAATTTCTTGATATGCTTGTATTTAAAAATTTCTAAATTTCCCTTTTTCAGTCAATCTTATTTCATCATGAATAATCTAATACGTATTATCCAACTTCACAATATCAACTATCTTGAGTTCTATGAGGGAAGCATATGTAGGCAAATTTTATCAAAAGATAAGCATGCATAATATCATATATATAGCAAAGAGTCTATCGAGGTGCATGCAAGCATTGGTTTAGGATGATAAAATCGAAAGATCATCCATGGCAAGCTAAGTTGCCCATACTAAGTACTAAGTTACTAATGAGTAGCATAAGATTAAACACCTAAGCATAATAGATTAGTAAATAATATAGATAATAATGTCATAAAGCAATTTCCCTTATTGCTCACTTCTTTATGTTTCTCCACAACCTTCTAAGACTTTTTCCGATTGACCTTACTCCACCACGTTGCTCATCTCGTAATTGTACTTGACGGTTGATGATTTCGGTTTGGCGGGTGTAAAATGGTTCAAGGTGAGGGTCAATGTTAGGTGGGTTTTGAAAGACTTGAGGAACTTGATTGGTTAAAGAGTTGACATAACAAATGGGGGAAGGAGTGCTTGCACGCGAGGTCCCTTCGTCATTCCCATCATCATCATCATCATTGAGATGAGATAAGGATTGTTGATCGAAGCCGGAAGAAGAAGTGGAATGACGACCTCTTCTCGTGCCACGATCTCTTCTGTGTTTTCGCTCTAGTTGAGTGGCAAGAGGAGTCATGACACGATCGTACAAGACATAGGACTCATTTTCCAATTCGAGATTTTCCCTAATGATGAATTTAAATAATCGAGTTAATAACATACCACAGGGTAGAATTAACCTCTTTTGTTTAGTAACCCACTCTATTCGTTTTGTCATGAAATAGGCAAGGTTGAATCTTTTGGAGTGTACGACACAATAAAGCATATAACAAAGACATGCAGGAACATGATCCCGATTACCCCCCAGACAAAAGACATTTTCCTGGATAATTTCTTCTAAAGGTTTCAGGGTTGGCTCAATTTCACGAGTTAGAACTTGATATTCAAGAACATCAATTTCTTCCTCATGACGAATACGACGGACTTGACCATCTCGATTAATTCGAATAGACGAAATGATGTCCTCAATGGAAGGAAGGTTGGTTTGATATGGACCATCCGAAGGGATACCATATGCCAACTCATCAAGTCTCCATCTATCGGTAAAGACACACGCACCTTCACAAGGTATATCAAGAATTTGAGCAAATTCTTCAAGAGAGAAAGAGAAGAATTGATTTTGAATAACAAATTCGACAAACATTTGACCTTCGTCGGAATAACTGACTCGATATTGACTATAAAACTCGAGAATGAAGCGAGGACAAATTTGTTCATTTATTTCAAGGAGACACTCGAACTCGACAAAATGGAACAAAGACCGAACATAGTTTAGATCCGCAAAGTTGTCAAAAACCACCCGACCCTCATGAATGTAACGGCTTTCAAGGTCTCTTAGTTTTTCTTTTATAGGAGTACGGTATTCATGTGATATCATTGGTATGTATTCTCTTGTATTTTTATGATCTTCGGATGACTTACGAGGCATGATTTCCTAAAACAAAAGCGAAATCACATTTTATTACCGTTTCACTTGTAGTTGGTTATGCACATTGCTTCTAGTGTGTGTCTAGATGTAACAAATGTGGAGTAACGATTAACTCGACCTAAATATAAAATCCTAAGAGTTAATCCAAACGCTCCTTAATTTGATTTTGCTCATCCAAACAAGTCAAAAAAATACATATGAATTATGTATCTCGAAATTTGTTCATGAGATCATTATGCATGTGTTTGAAAACGTTTTTAGGTTGGATTAACAATGTATAACAACAATTTTATTATGTTCCTAATGTGAGTGATTTGAAAATAAAATTGGGTTTTGGTTCGAAATCAATTTTTCAACAAATTCACAAATGTATGAAAATCCAACTACGGGAAGCATATGTTTATAAATGTATCCTAGTTGTCATAATTGACAAAAATTGAACGAAAACACAAAATCCCTAATTTCCAATTTTTGGTAGTTTCATCAATGAACCTCTAGAACAAATTGAAAGAAAATAGATGAAATGACTTACAATTGATGATCTTTGTGATATTAGGATTGATTATTAGTGTTGATTTGATCTTCAATTGATGTTTTAATGGTTGAATTTGAGTTTTGGTGGGTTTTGGGTCGTGTTCGTCGAGTGCAGCAGATAAAGGGTGTTAGTTTTTCTGTTTTTGAAATTTTTTGTAGTGTTCCATTTTAATGGTCTGCTGATGGGCGGTCCCAACATATCACCTGTGCGGTCCTAGAATATATATGGGGGCGCCTATATTGGGGCCGCCCTCAGTAAAAGGTTTGTTGGACTTGAGTTTTTGAACGAAAAATTAACAAAAGAGGTGGACATTTTAATTTGCAATTTGCGAATTAAAAAATGCTTAAAGTACTTCCGGATGAAGTATTCGAAGTTGTCACGACACATAAAGAACAGGACTAGAAATCGCAATCTAACGAGAAGGAGAAGCGGACACGGAATGTGTTCCATCATTCCTAAACCAAGACGTAGATAGTTAAACGATTCACGTTTAAGAGGTTTAGTAAGAATGTCAGCGATTTTGTCGACGGACAACACTTTTTCGATTGAGATATGTCCTTTCTGGACATTATCCCGAAGAAAGTGGTGACGTATTTCTATGTGTTTGGTACGAGAATGTTGCATCGGGTTTTTACTAAGGTCAATCACGCCTTTGTTGTCGCACATGATGGGAACATCGTCGAGTCGTACATCGTAGTCGATGAGAGCTTGTTTCATCCATAGTACTTGTTGACATGCCTTTCCGGCGCTTATGTATTCAGCTTTGGTAGTGGATATAGCAAGAGCGGTTTGTTTCTTCGAGAACCAAGATGTCAAACAACATCCCACGAACATACAAATACCGCTAGTGATTTTTCGGTCTACATAATCTCCCGCATGATCAGAGTCGGCATATACTATGGTTTCTATGCCGGTCCCCTTAGGATACCATAATCCTAAGTGCGTAGTGCCTTTAATGTATCGGAAAATACGTTTAACCGCTCCAAGTGAGAGGTTTTGGGAGCCTCTTGAAAGCGGGCACAAAGGCAGACACTAAACATGATATCAGGCCTATTTGCCGTTAGGTATAATAAACTACTTATTATGCCCCGATACTTGGTACTATCTACAGACTCACACTCTTCATCTTTCGTGAGTTTGGTATCGGAGGACATAGGGGTTTTCATTGGTTTACAATCTTCTAGACCAAATTTCTTAAACATTTCTTTAATATACTTAGATTGATTAAAGAATATACCATCTTTTATTTGTTTAATTTGTAATCCAAGGAGGAAGTTAAGTTCACCCATCATGCTCATCTCGGACTCGTCATGCATGATTTTGGCAAATTCATCACACGTGTCTTGACAAGTCGAACCGAATATAATGTCATCGACATATATTTGAACAATGATGAGATTTGAACTTTTCTTCTTAGTAAAAAGAGTGTTATCTACCATTCCTATTTTATATTCATGTTTAATAAGAAAAGCTTTTAATCTATCATACCAAGCTTTGGGTGCTTGTTTAAGACCATATAGAGCTTTCTTTAATTTATAAACATGATCCAATTTTTTGAAATCAATGAATCCTGAAGGTTGTGCCACGTATACCTCCTCATTGATAAAACCATTCAGGAATGCACTTTTTACATCCATTTAGAATAATTTAAAATCTAAGGCGCAAGCATAGGCTAATAATATCCTAATAGATTCAAGTCTAGCAACCGGGGCATAAGTTTTATCATAATCGATGCCCTCTTGTTGGTTGTAGCCTTGAGCAACTAACCTAGCCTTATTTCGAGAAACAATACCGTTCTCGTCTAACTTATTTCTAAATACCCACTTAGTTCCTATGATTGTCATATTCCTAGGTTGAGGAACTAACTCCCAAACGTCGTTAGCAACGAATTGATTTAATTCTTCTTGCATGGCGACTATCCAACTTTCATCTCCTAATGCTTCATTCACATTCTTAGGTTCTATAGTTGATATAAAACAAAAGAAGTTACTTTGGTTTTGGGCTTGTGACCTAAGGGTTCTTTGGTTAAGGTTTCCTATGACATTTTCTAATGGGTGGTTCCTAGATTCCTTAATGTTGACTATTTCATCAATCTCTAAAGTTTCATCCACAATGTCATTTTCTAGGTTTTTCTTTTCGGTGACTTTAATTGCTTCTTCTTCATCTAAGTCATCATCCACCAAGGGTGATGTCTTAGAGGGTGGAGGAGTTTCATCGAATGTCATGTTAAGTGATTCTTCGACTTTCCTAGTGTGTTTGTTTAGGATGATGTAGGCTTTACTATTTTGAGAATAACCTAAAAAGACACCTTCGTATGACTTTGGGTCAAACTTGGTAAGGTAGTCTTTTGTGTTCAAAGAGAAAGCACTTGCTTCCAAACACTCTAAAATAATCTAGCGTAGGTTTTCTACCTCTTAAGAGTTCATAAGGTGTTTTTCCTAGAATGGCTCTAATGAGAATTCGGTTGAGAATGTATGTTGAAGTATCTACAACATTACACCAAAACTTTTGTGGTAACGATTGCTCATTCAACATAGTCCTACTCATTTCTTAAAGTGTCCTATTTTTCCTTTCGACCACGCCATTTGATTGAGGAGTGCGTGGAGCCGAGAAGTTATGTGTAATACCGTTGGCATTACAAAATTCTCCAAATTGCACCTCATTATCAAATTCTCTACTGTGGTCGGTTCTTATTGACACTATTGAACAACCTAATTGGTTTTGGATTTTCCTACTAAATATTTCGAATTGATCGAAAGCTTCGGTTTTATCCTTAAGAAATCTAGTCCAAGTATACCTAGAGTAGTCATCTACTATAACTAGGGTGAAACGGTTTCCTCCGTAACTCCGTACGGCAGATGGACCGAAGAGATACATATGGAGAAGTTCTAAGCATCTAGTCGTTGAGACTACATTCTTAGCCTTGTGACTAGCGTGAGCTTGTTTTCCCATTTTATAAGCATTAAAAAAATGTTGATCAAACTTAAGCTTGGGTAGGTTTCCAACTAATTCCTTAAAGGCCAACGATTGAATGAGACGCATATTTGCGTGTCCTAATCTCCTATGCCACAAGGTAGAATTTTCATCAATCGTTGTTAGACAAATTTGATCCTTTGGCTTATTTCTTAATTTCATCACATATAAGCCTTCCTTCCTAATACCTCTACCTATAAATTTACCGTCCTTAGTGATTTCACTATCATGTTCAGAGAAAGTTACTCTACACTTATTGTCACATATTTGTCATATACTTAGCAAATTAAATCCTAAGTTATCAACATGTTCTACATTATCTATTTTGAGAGAGTCATTAGAAATCGTACCTTTGCCAATGATGTTACCGCGAAGATTACTACCAAAAATGACGTTACCTTCATTGTATGCCTTGTAAGTGGAGAAGAGCTTTCGGTTGCCCGTCATATGTTTAGAGCATCCGCTATCCTTGATCCATTCGTCGGGCTCCAAGTCGACTCTAAGGCATATCTATTTATATAAGACAATAACTCAAACATTTGGTCCCCAATATCTCATGGGTCCAAAGTTGTTAGTGCCAAACATCCCTTGTATTTGATGCAATTGGTTGGGATGTGAGAATGGAAGACACATTTCTCATGGTATGTAACTTTGACGTGGAAAGTTGTTTTAAGTTACAGGAAAGCCATGAGGTTGGTTTTGTCGACCAACATGTCTTCTTGATTGCGGTGTTTTAAAACAAGGATAATTATTATTAACTTTTCTAGGAGGTGGAGTTTTTGACCTAAAGTTTAGTTTCGAAAATCTAACTCCGGGTTTTGACAATGGCTTATAGAATTGTTTAACTTCATTGTCACTAGCAACGGAAACTTTGGCTTTGTTTACAATTATGTGTTTTGGTCTAGGACCCAAAATGGATTTTTGAAAAGACACAGTTTTCTTAGATCTAGGCGTTGCTGGTGGCGGTCCCATAATTATTTTGGCGGCCGCCTGGTCATTTAGGGGGCCGCCCATATTTATGGGACCTCCATCAGAATACACCTTTTTCTGAGCTTTCACAAATTTTATTTCCTTAGTTCCACTAGATGATTCTTCAAATGGATTAAACCCTAAACCTAATTTATCACCGGAGGGTTTTTGATTACTTTACATTTCATTTAAGCAATATGTACTCTTTTTAAATTTGTTTAATCTAGTGGATTCTTCTTTGAGCTTTTCATTCTCAATTTTAAGTGCATGACACTTTGTACAATCGAGATCAACCCCCTTGTTTTTCTCGAGTATGGACAATTTATCTTTTAATTTTCTAAGCTCATTTTCTAGACTATTTCTAGTAGCTCTTAACCTTTTGTTCTTAGTGATTATCTTTAGACTCATTTTGCATAATTTATCATATTCATTGTCTAAAGCTAAATCATCAATTGATGAATTTTCATCACTAAAGTAGGAGGATTCAGAACATACCTCACTTGATGCATGAGCTACAAGACACGTTTCATCTTTGACCTTCTCATCATCTTCTTCACCGCTATCGCTCCAAGAGCCTCCGACAAAAGCTCTTTGGTTCTTATCTTTCGGTGGTTTTGGACATTCTCCAATAAGATGATTCGGATTACCGCATCTAATCATTTTTTCTATCACTTTTCGCTTTTCTTGTCGTTACGCTTCTTAGGAGCGTCTTTTTGTCGTTCCAAGCGGTTGCCTCACGAATCTACCTTCTTCTTTTATAGAAATTCTTGAAGTTCTTCTTACTGCCATGCGTACTCTTGTATTCACTACCGAAAAGTCAAAACAACACTTCCATCACTTAGATTCTTTCTTAGCCTTTAAAGCAATAGATTTCCTTTCAACTTTTGCTTTGACTATTTCGGAATCTTTCTTGATGATCATTTCATGAACTTTGAGGTTCCCGATAAGTTCATCAAGAGATAGTGACGTTAAGTCTTTCAACTCTTCAATCGTCGCGACCTTTGATCTCCATTTAGGATGGAGAGCTCTAAGAAAATTCCTTACGTAGTTCTTACTAGAATAACATTTATCAAGAGCTTTAAGACTAGTAATAATAGTATTAAATCTAGCAAAAGCACTATCTATAGATTCGTCTTCGGAAATGATGAATTGTTCATATTGTTGAACCAAAAGGTAGATCTTATTATATTTAACTTGGCTATTACCTTGATGGGTGATTAAAAAAGTTTTCTAAATTTCTTTTGCCGTGTTACACATGAAAATTCTTTCATATTCTTTTCTTGGCAAAGCATTGTAAATAACCATTTTGGCTTCATTATTTTTCGCAAGTCTCTTTTTGAGATCATCGGTTTGTTTTTCAAAAGGGATAACCTCATCTAATTTGGTTTCCGGATTTTGTACAATAGGTTGAAAATCACCATTGGTAATAACATGCCAAAGATCTAGATCTTTTGATTTAACATATGTCTCGAATCTATTTTTCCAATAAATAAAACTATCGCTTTCAAAGAGTGGTGGTCTTTGCATAGATTGCCCTTCTAGATATTTGTCGGAATCCATAGATCGATCCAAGCTTTAAAATACAGTATATTTTAAAAATCTTGAGTGACCTTGCTCCTGATACCAATTGTGGAAACTAAAAAGGGGGGGGGGGGGGTTGAATAGTTTACACGTTTGTTTTACGGTTTAAAAGTTTACTTTCAAAAATGTATAGATTCGAGTTATATGTTCAATCAAATCACAATATGAACAAGCAGTGGCTGTCTAAACAAAAACTAAATAACAACAATAATAATGTAAAGAGATAAGGAAAGAAACAACCAAACCAAGACACCGAGATTTTATAGTGGTTCGGCTACGAAGTACCTCTTCGCCCTACTCCACTCCCCGAGTATCCGACTCGAGATTTCACTATGTCAACAAGTCTCTTAGGCGGAGAAAGGGAAAACCGTTTACAGTCGTTACGTTAGTTTCCGACACTAAAGCTAAATGTTCGAGTCTAATTTAGCTAGAGAACCAATCTCCACTTCACAAGATTTATACACACTTACATGATCTACCTATGAATTACATAATATCTTAATAACAAATCACAAGATTAAATACAAATAGAGGTTTGGTACTTAGAAGGGAAAAGAGGAGAAAGATCACTAATTAACCACTTTGTTTCTTGACGAATACGAGTGTTCTTCTCCTTACACTTGAACTGAGAGGGAGCGAGATGAGAAGAGAAGAGATTAGATCACTTGAAACAAGATTAAGTATGATAGTAATTAGAGTTTTAGTGAGAGAAAGAAGGTTTAGAGAGAGAGACAAAATGACTGAAAAATTTATGCAAAGAGGAATGATATTTTCTGCTAGGAATGAACAGTATTTATAGGCAGGAATCCCGTTCGGTCATCTGGAGGCATAGTCTCGGCGGTCCCTTTATTATATAAGGGGGCCGCCACTAGACCTCCATTCCTTTTTTTTGGTCTCTTTGGTGGTGAAAGGTGTATCTGTTATGGAACCTTTCTTTTTAGGGGGAAAATTGGAATTTTAAAAATTTTTAAGTTTTTAATACAACTTTTCTTTTACATTAGGAAAATTATTTTGTAATATATTTTTAATAAAAATACTTTTTTAGAGTTAAAAAGTGGGGATTAAGAGAAAAATATTTTCTTGATCACTAATCATGCTTAATGTTTGTTCATACCTTAAGTGATCACTAATCTTAGAAATAGAATTTTACATTTGATAATTTGTAAACATTTATTTTTATTGTAAACATTTTTTTATTTTGTTAATTAATCAAAACGTTGAGAGATCAAAAATATTAAATAACGTTTTTAAACATTGATTTGTATTAACACCATTAATCAAGCATAAACTAATAAGAATCATGCACAAGTTGAAGAGAAGAAATTTATCATCTTTAGTACCACTAGGTCACAAGAACGAAGGGAGACTTCGTCTCGTCATTTTGATTCGTCAAAACATGATACCTTTTTTTCTATCAACGACATCCTTTAGAACATCGTTGGACAAAAGTCATCCGTTAGAACAAGTCATTGGAAATCATTCTCAATCAATTAGAAACAAGCCTGTCAGCTAGAAAAATAATGGCCAAGATGTGTATGTTGCACTCACCGTGAGTTCGAACCGAACCAAAGATAATCAAAGAAGCCACAGTGCTTCTGCTTGATTGAGCGAAGCAGGAAGAACTTCACGTTTGATCGATCCGATGTATGGGTATTAGTTCAAAGACATATGCAAAAAGGTCATTAACATGAAATGGTCTGGAAAAAAACAAACTGATGAAGAGAAATGATGTAAACGTACAAAGCTCGTCTTGTAGCTAAGGGATACGGTCAAAAGGAAGGAATAGATTTCGAAGAGTCATTTGCACCGTTGCTCGGTTTGGAAGATTGTAAGTTATACTGTTGACTTTGATGTGGTGCACAATTCATTTCCAATATACCAATTGGACGTAAAGACAGCATTTCTTAGGACCTTGAGGAAGTAGTTTACGTATAACAGACAGATGGATTCGTAGATCCCTTATAATCTGACAAAGTCTATCGTCTCTAAAAGGCATTATATGGACTCAAACAAGTTCCAAGGGCATGGTACGATGAACTCTCTAACTTTCTGGTATCTAAAGGATTCTCAAAAGGTTCTATTGGAATCCAATCTATTCAGAAGTCTAAACATAGGGAATACATAATCGCTGGGCAAATTTACGTTGATGACATTATTTTTGGTTCTTAAAAACCCAAAGCTTTCAAAAAGGTTTGAAAAATTAATGCACAGCAGTTTGAATTGTCTATGATGGGGAGCTAAAATTCTTTTTAGAATTGAGATCCCCAATTCCCCCCCCGGTATCTTTATTAAACCAAGCTAAAGAAGCTCAAGAGATACTTATAAGCATGGTATGACTCCATCGGTGATGCATTTGTACTCCAAGGCTACGAAACCCTGGATGCTGACTGGGGGGGACGTGGTACTCGGTCACCAAACGAAATATTCATAGTTCGTCGGAGCACTCAATATGTACCTAACAGCAAGTAGACCAGCTATTGTAATGCACACATGTTTTGTGCTCGCTATCAAGTGAAACCGAATGGAGAAAACATCTCACTGCGGTAAATAAAGCGGATCTTTCGGTACCTTAAGAATACCATTAACATGGGACTCTGGTATTCGAAGGACACCGGTTTGGAACTAACTGCTTTTTCTGATTCGGATCCGCGGGTGTTTGACTCACGTTAAGAGAACATCTGGTGGTGGCTATACAATTCTCAGGCGGTGATAACTAGTCAGTTGGTCATCAAAAGAAGCAGGGCTGCACTTCAATGTCTACAGTAGTAGTTGAGGCTTCCTGTCCTGTCTTTATTACTGCATGTAGCTCAAGTTCTATGGTTAAGAACTCAGCTCACAGATTATGGATTTCACTTAAATAAAATACCTATGTATTATGACTCAAAGGAAACCATAGCCATCTCGTGCAATCCAGTCCAGCATTCCCGTACCAAGCACATCAATGTCAGATATCACTTTATAAAGAAACAGGTTGAAAAGGGTATTGTTGAATTATTCTTTGTCGGAACTGAATACCAGTTAGCTGACCTGTTTACTAAAGCTCTGACGGAAGATAGGTTAAAGTACCTCGTCAGACAACTTGGTATGAGATGTTTGACTCCAGAAGAACTGGAGGTTCTGACAAATGAATCTGCTTGATTTATCAAACATCGAACTTGTAAATATCTATGAAAAAGAAAAATACAATAATATAAAACCAACAAAAAAATAGAAAAATATAAAATCTATAAAAACAAAATATAAAATTAGAAAATTTTCAAAAATACCAAAAAGAATCTTCTCGACATGTCTCTTAGAATCGATAACATTTACGTACCTAGAAATGTCAATTACATTTGACTCGGTTGTATTAAGAAGTTCAAGCAATGAGTTAAACATTTTTCAAAACATGTCATTTCTAATTTTTCTTAATGACTTATGTGCAAATCAGTACATAACTCGGACCCGAATGTCATAGAGGAGTGTACGCTTCAGTGCGCTTACTCTACAAATAGAAGAGAAGTATTCTATCATGGTTTTTAAAACCGCTAAACACAATTTTTCAAAAGAACTTTTCAATGTCAAATTATCTACAATATAATTTGTGGTATCTTTCCATAAAAAGTGGTATTTGTTCAAATTGTGTGTTCAACTCTTCCTTTCTCGAATAAGTTTAAAAATTGTGGTATGTACAATGTTCCTTTATGTTGGATTAATTTTGCGGGGGAGCTTTTAAAACAAGCCTTTTAAATGTGTTATGTAAATTCATAAAATGTCAATTTTATGTATCCAAACATATTTCGTGCAATTAAAATGTGGAAGTTCTAATGTCAATTAATAATATACATTGTTCACTATGGCATCTCACTCCGCCTTCAACATATGTGTGGTGTCATATCATTTTTCCTTGTAATGTCAAGTTTTAAAAAACTTTGGTATCCCGCATATATTGTTGAATGGGAGCAATCAGAAAATGTTCACATATTCATGCAATTTAGTGGTAACATTTTTCTCCCCATAATGTTTTTCATGTCAAATTTTAATCAATTGGTATTTCAAATACTAAATGTTTTATTATTTAAATAGGGGGAGAAAATGTGATCTAGAAAAACATGATCTTTAAGAATCTAAGTGCAACTCTTTCCTTCATGTGCGAAACCATTTAGAATCTCGAAGCCTCCTCGTGTAGGGGGAAGTATTTAAAAATACAGATGACAGAAAAAAGGTTTAATGGTTTGATCCTCTATACCCTCAACCAATTAACTCTCGATGTCGATGAAGTCATAGGTGGATTAAAGGTCGGTATATGTCCTATGATCCAACCAGAACCGGAGGGATCTACCCAAAGACAATCCATAGTGTGGAAAATCAACATTCTTTTAGGTATGATTGGAGATGAATGGAACACAGGGAAGAATAGCAATGTCCGGAATAAGGCTTGAGCTAACATTGGAACAATCACAACAAGGTGTTAGTGATGACCGTCTTGGTAAGCATTAACAGGTGTTGATGAATAGATAACGAAATGTATGGATTAAGGGGTGTGAAACAAAGGAAGCCCTCAAACGCTATTAGCGCAGAAAAGAAACGGGGATCAATACTTAATTTATCAGAATCAAAGATGATTGCTGATATTGAAGAAAGACGTCATAGACCCAGTGATGCAATGCATAACCCTTCCAGTCATTTGAGTTTCTCTCAAAAGAAACTTGTCTCATTTGTCACGGAGATACACACGTTATCTATTGACATCTCATTCCGAGATTGTTGGTATTGAATAGGTGACAGTTATGCCTCCAGACCTCTGATTACTATAACTTAAAGTGCACAAATGATTTAGAGTAAGAAGGAGATCAAAATTATAAATTCATTAGGACACAATGTCAAATAATACACTTGTTGAAACCTTAAAATTACAAGTTGTGACAAAGAGTCCTACGCATTATCCTTGAGATCTTGCCAGAACATCCGAGTGATACTTAAGTATTCACAGTGAAGATGGAAATCCTGCTTGAGCCAACATCAAACAAGCTCTTGGTAGGTGACTTGCAATATTTTATATGAATTGAACTTGTGACAACTGGATATCGATTTGGTCCAGTATATGGAATTGGAAAGACTTAATCAGGAAGATAGTAACTATTGATTCTTCTCTTATCGTGTTGTTGCTTTGAGACGCTCTGGTAACGACGAACGGATTACGTACAACACTGCGAAACTGTCAAGAAGATTTTCATATGAATTCTATTGATTACAGCATTATTTATCATCCTTTTATATTGTTTGTGATTACTATTTAGTATTAGTTTAGATATTTACTTTGTTGATTCATATTGTTGAATGGTTGAACATACAACTCGAATCTAGGTATTTTTAAAGCAAACTTTTAAAACGTAAAACGAACCTGTAAACTATTCACCCCTCCCCCCTTCTAGTTTCTACAATTGGTATCAGAAGCCAAGGTCACTCAAGATTTTTAAAATATACTGTATTTTAAAGCTTGGATCGATCTATGGATTCCTACAAATATCTAGAAGGGCAATTCATGCAAAGACCACCACTTTTTGAAAGTGACAGTTTCATTTATTGGAAAAATAGATTCGAGACATATGTTAAATCAAAAGATCTTGATCTTTGGCATGTTATTACTAACGGTGATTTTCAACCTATTCAACAAAATCTGGAAACCAAATTAGATGAGGTTATCCCTTTTGAAAAACAAAGTGACGATCTTAAAAAGAAGCTTGCGAAAAATAACGAAGCTAAAATGGTTATTTACAATGCTTTGCCAAGAAAAGAATATGAAAGAATTTTTATGTGTAATACGGCAAAAGAGATTTGGAAAACTTTGTTAATCACCCATCAAGGTAATAACCAAGTCAAAGATAACAAGATCGACCTTTTGGTACAACAATATGAACAATTCGTCATTTCTGAAGACGAAACTATAGATAGTGCTTTTGCTAGATTTAATACTATCATTACTAGTCTAAAAGCTCTTGATGAAGGTTATTCTAGCAAGAATTATGTTAGGAAGTTTCTTAGGGCTCTACATCCTAAATGGAGAGCAAAGGTCACGACGATTGAAGAATCGAAAGACTTAACATCACTATCACTTGATGAACTCATCGGGAATCTCAAAGTTCACGAGATGATCATCAAGAAAGATTCTGAAATAGTCAAAGCTAAGGGAGAAAGAAAATCTCTTGCTTTAAAGGCTAAGAAAGAATCTAGTGATGAAGAGTGTTCGACTTCTGAAAGTGAAGATGAAGAATACGTCATGGCGGTTAGAGACTTTAAGAAGTTCTTTAAGAGAAGAGGTAGATTTGTGAGAACCTCGGAACGACAAAAAGACGTTCCAAAGAAGCCGCGATGACAAGAATGGTAAAGGCGATAGAAAATGCTTTAGATGCGGTGACCCAAATCATCTTATTGGAGAATGTCCAAAACCACTGAAAGACAAGAACCAAAGAGCTTTTGTCGGAGGTTCTTGGAGTGACAGCGGTGAAGAAGATGATGAGAAGGTCAAAGACAAAACGTGTCTTGTCGCTCAAGCATCAAGTGAGGTATGTTCCGAATCCTCTTACTTTAGTGATGAAAACTCATCAATAGATGATTTAGTTTTAGATAGTGAATATGATAAACTGTGCAAAATGAGTTTAAATATAATCACTAAAAACAAAAGATTAAAAGCCACTAGAAATAGTCTAGAAAAAGAACTTAGTATTCTAAAAGAAAAAGTGTCTACACTCGAGAAAAATAAGGGAGTTAATCTCGAATGTGTAAAATGTCATATGCTTTAAGTTGAGAATGAAAAACTCAAAGAAGAAGCTATTAGATTAAATAAATTTGAAAAGAGTACACATTGTCTAAATGAAATGCTAAGCAATCAGAAACCCTCGGGTAAAAAATTAGGTTTAGGGTTTAGCTCATTTGAAACATCATCTAGTGGAACAAAAGAAATAAAATTTGTGAAGGCTCAGAAAAAGGCATCCTCTGATGGAGGTCCCATAAATATGGGCGGCCCCCATATTGTACATGCGGCCCTTAAAATAATTATGGGACCGCCAACAGTTATGCCTGGATCTGAGAAAAGTGTGTCTTTTCAAAAATCTATTTTGGGTCCTAGACCAAAACACATAATAGTAAACAATGTCAAAATTCCCGTTGCTAGTGATAATGAAGTTAAACAATTTTATAAGCCATTGTCAAAACCCGGAGTTGGATTTTCAAAACTTAATTTTAGAGCAAAAACTCTACCACCTAGAAGAGTCATCAATAATTATCCTCGTCCTAAGACACCGCAACAAAAAAGAAACGTTGGTCGAAAAAATCAACCTCGTGGCTTTCCTGTAACTTAGAACAATTTCCAACGTCAAAGTTACATGCCATGGAAAATGTGTCTTCCATTCCCACATCCTAACCAATGGCATCAAATGCAAGGGATGTTTAGCACTAACAACTTTGGACCCATAAGATAATGGGGACCAAATGTTTGAGGTATTGCCTTATATAAATAGATATGCCTTGGAGTCGACTTGGAACCCGATGAGTGATAAAGGATAGCGGATGCTCCAAACACATGACGGGTAATCGAACGCTCTTCTCAATCTACAAGGCATACAACGCAGGTAATGTCATTTTTTGTAGCAATCTTCGCGGTAATATCATTGGCAAAGATACGATTTCGAATGACTCTCTCAAAATAGATAATGTAGAACATGTAGATAACTTAAGATTCAATTTGTTAAGTATTGGACAAATATGCGATAATAAGTGTAGAGTAACTTTCCTATTTTGAATTTGTCAAACTTGTCTTGGTTGAGATTTGACATCGTTCTTTCGTGAGACTTTGTCTATACTTTGACCTTCTTTAGACAACAAACCTCAAGGACTTTGGACTTTAATTCGGACTACAAGGACAATTAATCAAAAACAACAAACAATTAATCATTCACGGTTTTCTATTGATTTTGTAAAATCCCGTTAAATTTTTATCGGTTCTAATCATTGACTTGTAAAATCCCATGAACGACTATTGTATTCAAAACCACAACATCAATCGCCACATCACACCACGACTTAAGATCCAATAAATTATTTTTTATCCACTTTCACTTCAAACTCACGATAAAATGAAAAGAAAGATACCTTATCTTCGTTGTTCGGAAATCAGAAGAACACAAATGCAACTACTTCCAAGACAAATCAAAAGAAAGTTGCATGGTATCGTTTCAACGACTTCATTCACACCTCAAGCGTCTTTCAAACAACGACTTAAAAGGAAGTCGAACCGAGAATGGATTCGGACGCGCGTTTGCAACACTCTTTGGTCAAGATTTTGAGACTTTTACAGGCACGATGTTCCTAAACATGGATCAACTTCAAAAGCAACTTGATAACAACGAATTTCAAGAGATTAGATCCATGGCTTCTTTTAAAGTTCTCGAGACACAGTTTCAGATGTCAACAGTCAAAGATTTATTTGGAATGATGAATATATTTAAGACACAGACGCAACTACTTTCTACAATACACTCAACTTGATATTCAAGAATCTGTTGAGACATCAGGTCCAATTCATGGAATATTCAAAAAATCGATGATGAAAGAGCACTGCATAAAAAAAGCATGACAGCAGGTGAACGAAAACAATGCAGACGACACTAGGAAAAGGTTTAGTGATACGAGTAAAGCATTGGATGCTAGTTCAGTTATCATTTAAAAGCAATGGGACAGAATCACAAGAGCAGGATACAAGCAGCAGATCAGGGAATGATGCACATGTTGATGATGCAGATATCAGACCCATATATGATGAAGAGCCAAAGGCTGAGGTACAAATGACTACTAATAATAATGTATCTGCTAAAGGACAACAACATACTGAGCAACCTGAATTCATTAATGATGGGATGAGATTTGACCCAGAATGCTGATCAATGTTCATACACATGTCCTATTCCTGCTAAATTAACTGATGACAAGACAATTGAACTCTCAAATCAATTACTCGAGTCTGAAAATGTTTGTCTCAAAAAGACTGTTGCCCAGTGTCAAAAAGATTTTGCAAAACTCGAAGCACATTGTATTAATCTTGAACTACAAATGGAAAACAATGTTTTAAAATCAGGGGAAACAAGTCGTATTTTTTGCAAGAGAAAGGTAATGAAGCCAAGTTTAATTAATGACATAGATGAATATTGAAACAATAAAGATCGAATGGAACATAGTGTGGCAAAATTACTTGCAGAGAATGACTGTTAAAACATAAGAAAAAAAAGCACATTGAAAAAACAGACCTTACAAAGATCTTTTTGAGTCTATCAAAACGATACGATTCAGACCAAAAACCAGAATGACTCTTTAATGGTCACAACTGAACAAAAAGTCTAAATGAAAATGATGATGTACTAGTCATATTCAGAAAAAGGGGTTTGCAAAATAGCAGCATTAAAAAATGAGTTTAAGGAAACTACCAGGAAATAGTGTGATACTAAGTTTGCAAAACATCAATCTTGCGGAAACCAGTTTTTACAACCAACACAAAAAGAAACCAATCAGTATTGTAGACAACCGACTGCGTTTATGTCTGAACGACCTAAAATTTCAAAACCACGGTTTGCCTCCCAAGTTGATGTGAACAACGACTTGTCAAAACCAGTCACTACACATTATCTACCTAAGAGAAGAGAATCTGCCCATGCAAAACCTCATTACATGATTGCACTAGCTCATCTAGGTATAGCTCAAATGACATAGTTCATAATCACTACCTGAGAGGCTAAGAAAAAGACACAAGAACACTCTAGGAACTCTAGAAATTTTTCTGACTCTAAACATTTTGTTTGCTCGACATGTCAGAAATGTGTCTTTAATGCAAATCATGATTCTTGTGTTACAAAATTACACTTAAAGAATCAACTCCTGCGTCTAAGGATTCCATCCAATAAGACTACAAACATAAAAAAACCCCGTAGAGCAAATAAGGTTTCAAAACGAAACCAAATATACAAGAATCCCAACAGGACCATAGTTTTCAATAAAAAGGACTTCCACGGCATGATAAAACAACTATCGTCCAGATCTTGTCTTACGTGGCAACCAACGGGTATAATTCACAAGACCTTGTTTGTCTTTAGAGTTGGTTTCCAACCGAAAGATATTCACCCTTCTAGCACAACAAAGGTTTACAGTGATCCCCCCAAATGGTTTCAAAGAAGATATTCACTAACCAATGTGAAAGCGAAACAAGCTCTTTATGTTAATGCAGTACTCCTTAGTACGGTACATCGTTCAATCCTATATAAGGAAGAAGCATAGTTTGGTTGCGGAAAAGACATATATCTCAGAAAACAGGGCTTCAAAGAATTTTGATCTGATGATCAACACAATGACGTCTGTTCACATCAGTTCAGGCCTCGTTCTTCAACAAATGGTGTCTGCTGAAAATAACACTTTAGGCCCCGTTCCTCAATGTTCAAATGACGTCTGTTCACATCAGTTCAGGCCTCGTTCTTCAACAAATGACGTCTGTTCACATCAGTTCAAGGCCTGTCTTCAACCAATGACTTCTTAACTATAACCGTTCAAACTCGGAATTCCACGTCCACAGCAATAACCGTCAATTCATAGCTGGTTTGCCAAAAGTTGTTTCCTCTAGCATCAAGACAGCTACATCACGACAAGAGTTGGAATTACTATTCCACCATCAATATAGCAATGCTGAGGACAACATGTAAATATTATTTTAAAAAATCAAAAAACAAAAAAAATTTCAAAAAGTATTCTTCACGACATGTCTCTTGGGAATCGATAACATTACTGCTTAAAATGTCGATAAACATTGACAAGGGCGTGGAAATGAAGTTCGAGCAGAGTTTTTCAAATAGTTTCAAAACATGCATATTCTAATTTTTCTTGATGGCCTTATGGTGCAAATATCAGACATAACCCGGACTACAAATAAAGGAAGGTTTAATATAACTTTATCCTCACCACAGAACACTTAACGTCTGGGTCTTGAGCTAGTTCTTATAAGACATTCAATGTTTTTAGCTCAAGAAAAAGGATAGTGTATGTCGTATCAGTGCGCTTACCCTTAACCGTAGAAGAAATTCCTCTAACATATGGTTTTTCCAAAAAGTTGAACACAATTTTTCAAGAATTTCTCGATGACAATTCATAATCTTTCAAAATTGTTGTCGAACACTCCATCCCTCACAGTGTTTTCAAAAGACAACAATTTCTCAATTGGTCCTATTTTGAGGGGAGTTTTTCGAAAAACAAATGTTTTTTATTCTTTGATACATCAACAACGACAATTCTTATGTATCCAAAACATTATCAAAATGTTCCAGACCATTCATGCTGATAAAATTTCTCCCACAGAATTTGTCAAGACAGACTTTAAATCCCAAGGTATTTCAAAAACTAAGATGTTTTATATTTAAAATAAGGGGAGAAAATGTAATTAAAATATGATCTAATCGACTATTGTGCTGAACAGTAAGAAAAGGTTTATGTTTGATCTTATACCCAACAACATCTTATTCACGACGATTCTAAAAGTCAAAGGTGGTTATGTTAGGAATCAATCCTATGGTCCAACCAGAACCGGAAGGATCTACCCAATGATATCGCAAAGTTAGAAAAGCAGTTCTAGGTAATTGATTAGAGATGAATGTATACGGGAATAATGCCGACTAAGATTGAGCTAACACTGGAACAATCACAACAAGGTGTTAGTAATGACGTCTTGGTAAGCATTAAAGGCATTGAAGAATTAAAAAGAAATATATGAATAAAGGGTGTAAAGAAAGAATCCCTCCACACAACTTAAGGTAGAAACCAGGTCAATACATATGCCATGTGTCATAATCACATTTAGGATTGCTGACATTCTGAAAACGACATTCATGTACCCAGTGATGCAATGCACAACCCAATCCCAGCCATTCGGGTTTCTCTCAACAGAAACTTGTCTCATTTGTCACGGAGATACACACGTTATCTATTGACATCTCACTCTGAGATCGTTGATATTGAATAGGTGGCAATCTGCTCCAGCCTCCGAGTACTAAAACCAAAACGCACTAATCGAGTCTAGAGCCAAGAGATCAATAAAAATCTCGTTAGGACACATTCCATTTCAAACACTTGTTGAACATCATCAAGTTCACAAGCTGTTAACAAGAGTCCTATGCAATATCATTGTGATATTTGCCAGAACATCCGAGTGATACTAATGTATTCACAATGAAGATGGAAATCCTGCTTGGCCAACCTCAAAACAGCTCTCGGTAGGTGACTTGCGAGATTCTATATGAATCAAACTTGTGATAACTGGATATTGATTTGGTCCAGTTAGTGAATTGACAGTTGATGAATTTTGATAAAATCCTAAAACTACCGATGTGTTACAAAAACGCTTTTACTAGTAATACGTCGATTGATTTTCAAATCAATTTTCTCAATTATCACTAACGTAAACCTGCAGGTTAAAACGGTGGTGACGGTATCCCAATCAACCAAAGTCGATTCATTACCACATATTCATGCTCATTCTACAAAGACAAACAATCATGAAAGCTCAAGATTTAAAGACAAAGACTTCCGCTAACTCTGATTTGAAGCTTTCAAGATGAGGCACGGTATGAGAATGTTGGTCAAAGACTCAAGAACGATAGATACGATAGACGTTAAGACAATGTCACTAGGCTCAAAAGAAAAGATCGCAAAGCATGAAGGAACAAGCCTACAACAAAGAACAATAGAAAGACCAAGACCACAAAGCTTTAACGACAAAAGCAATCTTCACTTGAACTCATGAAGGAGTGTCATCATGAACTCACTTCGAGGAAGATTGTTAGCCTCAAAATATTGAGTCGAACATGAAGTTCGTTCATTATGTATTTAAGTCTTGGTCAATCAATTAGTTAACGTTGTATATAGGAAAGTCCGGGAATCGGCTCGATAGTTAATCTAATATTGTTATGTTTAGGGTCCTTGCCAAATATACCTGCGTCACTTAATGTGTCGGGGTATATAAGTAACTTTTCCTCTTTGGAAAAGTTAGTTGATTTCATAATAAACATTTCACTTTTCTATTTTCTCTCCCATCTCACTCTCTCTCTTCTTTCTCTCTCTAGGAAATCATCTCACTCTCTTTCTATATTTCTTGATCTAGATCCGTGTATGATATGAAGTGTATGTGTTAAAGGGATCCTACAAAAAGCCACTAGAAATAGTTTAGAAAAAGAACTTAGTATTCTAAAAGAAAAAGTGTCTACACTCGAGAAAAATAACTCGAATGTGTAAAATGTCATATGCTTAAAGTTGAGAATGAAAAACTCAAAGAGGAAGCCATTAGATTAAATAAATTTGAAAAGAGTACACATTGTCTAAATGAAATACTAAGCAATCAAAAACCCTCTGGTGAAAAATTGGGTTTAGGGTTTAGCTCATTTGAAGCATCATCTAGTGGAACAAAAGAAATAAAATTTGTGAAGGCTCAGAAAAAGGCGTCCTCTGATGGAGGTCCCATAAATATGGGCGGCCCCCATATTGTATAGGCGGCCCCCAAAATAATTATGGGACCGCCAGCAGTTATGCCTGATCTGAGAAAAGTATGTCTTTTCCAAAATCTATTTTGTGTCCTAGACCAAAACATATAATAGTAAACAATGTCAAAATTCCCGTTGCTAGTGATAATGAAGTTAAACAATTTTTATAAGCCATTGTCAAAACCCGGAGTTGGATTTTTAAAACCTAATTTTAGATCAAAAACTCCACCACCTAGAAGAGTCATCAATAATTATCCTCGTCCTAAGACACCGCAACCAAAAAGAAACGTTGGTCGACAAAATCAACCTCGTGGCTTTCCTGTAACTTGGAACAATTTCCAACGTCAAAGTTACATGCCATGGGAAATGTGTCTTCCATTCCCACATCCCAACCAATTGCATCAAATGCAAGGGATGTTTAGCACTAACAACTTTGACCCATTATTATGGCGGACCAACTGTAGGAGTCGACTTGGAACCCGATGAGTGAATAAAGGATAGCGGATGCTCCAAACACAAGACGGTAACTGAACGTTTCATCTCAAGCTAACAAGGCATACAAAAGCGTTAATGTCAGTTTTATTTGGTACAATCCCCCTTCGCACATCCATTGCAAAGGTACGATTTTGAATGACTCTCTCAAAATAGATAATGTAGAACATGTAGATAACTTAAAATTTAATTTGTTAAGTATTGTACAAATATGTGATAATAAGTGTAGAGTAACTTTTTATGAACATGATAGTGAAATCACTAAGGATGGTAAGGTTATAGGTAGAGGTATTAGGAAGAAAGGCTTATATGTGAAGAAATTGAGGAATATAAGCCTAAAAGACCCAAAAATTTGTCTAGCACCGATTTGATGAAAATTCTAAGTTGTAGCATAAGAGATTAGGTCACGCAAATAGCGTCCTTATACAATCGTTAGCATCTAAGGAATTAGTTAGAAACCTTACCTAAGTTTAAGTTTTGATCAACACTTCTTGTGATGCTTGCATAATTGATGCTTGCAAAATTGGAAAGCAAGCTCATGCTAGTCATAAGGCTAAGAATATAGTCTCAACGACTAGATGCTTAAAAATACTTCATATGGATCTCTTCGGTCCATCCGCCGTACGGAGTTACGGAGTAAACCGCTATATGACTATTCTAGGTATACTTAGACTAGATTCCTTAAGGACAAAACCAAAGCTTTTGATCAATTCAAAATATTTAGTAAGAAAATTCAAAACCAATTAGGATGTACAATAGTGTCAATAAGAACCGACCACGGTAGGGAATTTGATAATGAGGTGCAATTTGGAGAGTTTTGTAATGCCAATGGAATGACACATAACTTCTCAGCTCCACGCACTCCTCAATCAAATGGTGTAGATTGAAAGGAAAAATAAGACACTTTAAGAAATGAGTAGGACTATGTTGAATGAGCAGTCGTTACCACAAAAGTTTTGGTGTAACGCAGTAGACACTTCAACATACATTCTCAACCGAATCCTAATTAGAGCCATCTTAGGAAAAACACCCTACGAACTCTTAAGAGGTAGGAAACCTACTTTAGATTACTTTAGAGTGTTTGGAAGCAAGTGCTTCATTTTAAACACTAAAGACTACCTTACAAAGTTTGACCCAAAGTCATGCGAAGGTATCTTTTTAGGTTACTTGCAAAATAGTAAAGCCTACATCATCCTTAACAAACATACTAGGAAAGTCGAATAATCACTCAACGTGACATTAGATGAAACTCCTCCACCCTCTAAGACATCACCCTTAGTGGATGATGAGTTAGTTGAAGAAGAAGCAATTAAGGTTACTGAAAAGAAAAACTTAGAAAATGACATCGAGGATGAAACATTAAAGATTGACGAAATAGTCAATATTAAGGAATCTATGAACCATCCATTAGAAAATGTCATAAGAAACCTTAACCAAAGAACCCTTAGATCACAAGCCCAAAACCAAAGTAACTTCTTTTGTTTTATATCAACTATAGAACCTAAAAATGTGAATGAAGCCTTAACGGATGATAGTTGGATAGTCGCTATGCAAGAAGAATTAAATCAATTCATTGCTAACGACGTTTGGGAGTTAGTTCCACAACCTAGGAATATGACAATTATAGGAACTAAATGGGTGTTTAGAAATAAGTTAGACGAGAACGGTATTGTTTCTCGAAATAAGGCTAGGTTAGTTGCTCAAGGCTATAATCAACAAGAGGGCATCGATTATGATGAAACTTATGCCCATGTAGCTAGATTAGAGTCCATTAGGATTTTATTAGCCTATTCTTATGCCTTATCTTAAGATTTTAAGAATATTCCAAATTGAATATTAAAAAGTGCATTCCTAAATGGTTTTATCAATGAGGAGGTATACGTGGCACAACCTCCGGATTCATTAACTTTGAAAAACCGTATCATGTTTATAAACTAAAAAAAAGCATTCTAAAACGGTCTTAAACAAGCACCCAAATTTGGTAGAATAGATTTACAATCTTTTCTATAAATATGAATACAAAATGGGAATGGTAGATAACATACTTTTTACCAAGAAGAAAAGTACAAACCCTCATCAAGCCGTTCAAATATATGTCGATGACATTATATTGGCTTGACTTGATCAAGACATGTGTGATGAATTTGCCTGGTGGTGAAATAGGTAATTCCTTAGCATAAAATGCTTGTACGTCCTTCAAACAGGGATTATTGTAGAAATATGAGAATAATGGTGGGATTATATTATCTGTAGAGTTTTCTGAAAAGTTAAAAGAACTGCTTTCTGATGAAGCTGAGAAATAATCCGATGAGACCGAAGTATAGTTAAGAATATTCATAGAGGAAAAAGTATCCTCAATATCGGAAGTAGAGTGGTTGGGAGAAGACATCATTCTTTTAACAACCTAGTTTGTAAATAACACAAGTTATTTATGTAATAGTATATTTACATACTTGTTCCGGAATGTAGTGGCACGAAGGACTTTGATGGCTAGAAAAGAAATGTGGTTATAGTTAAGGTTTTGACCTTGTTCTCTATAACCATGGCGCTGATACCAATCTATAACACCCCCATTTTTACATATAGCAGCGGAAGCTAATCTGGGGTATTACTTCATGGATACAACAATCATAATCATAGAAAACGACCTAAAAGAGACGTTTATTCAAAAGATATGTTATCATTCATTTCAAATCAGAGTTTTACAAAGGCAGGTCCCAAAATCTAGAAACATAAAATGTGAATGATAACAAGTTTTAGCCATCTTCATGTCCATGCCACTCCATGCTATAAGTTGCTCAATTACCTGAGATAAACATGCATAAAAAGGGTCAACACAAAGGTTGAGTGAAATTCATAGGTTTGAAATGTAATAGTTGAATACAAGTTATAGTGGAAATACTGGTATTGCAGGGACAATCATCATGGGGAACATTATTTATTGCATCTAAGCTCATGACATCAATACATTAAATGGGAAATCACCATAGTGATATTGGTTAGGGGCAGATGTCCCCATGGAAAAAGGTAACTTGCCAAGGTTACCTATTAGGACAAATATAGTGCGTTTGGCTACCCCAAGCATGGGTATACCAACGGGGTTTCATTTCGCGTCGTAAGAATTTAACTACTTCATCCGAAGCTAGTTAGATATTTTTAATTCGCGAAATGCAAATTAATTAGTCACTCTTCCTAGTAAATTCGTGTCAAAATTTAAAGGTCTAAAAATTTCATAATACAGGCGGCCCCTCCCCCCTGATAGATATGAGACCGCCAACAACAGACATCAAAACTTATACTTAGTAAAAAAAAAAAAATTCAAAACTGAAAAACAAACACCCCCTTCCTCTTGTTGCAGCGACGAACACGACCAAAAACAACCCAAAACTCAAAATTAACCATTAAAACACCAATTGAAGATAAAATCAACACATACAATCATTTCTAACATCATCAACATCATAAATTGTAAGTCATTTCATCTATTTTCTTTCAATTTGAGTCTAGAGTTCATGATGAACACAAAAAAATTGAAATTGGGGATTTTTCATTTTTGCTTCAATTTTGTACAATTAGGACTATTTGGATACAATATAGAACTAATATGCTTCCCTTAGATATAGAATTTTCATACACTAGCGAGTTTGTCGAAAAAATTGATTTCGAACCAAAACCCCAATTTTATTTTCAAATCACTCACGTTAGGAACATAATAAAATTGTTGTTATGCATTGTTAATACAACTTAAAAACGTTTTTAAACGCATGCATAATGATCTCATGAACAAAGGTCGAGATACATAATTCATATGTATTTGTCGACATGTTTGGATGAGCAAAATCAAATTCAAGAGCGTTTGGATTAACTCTTAGGATTTTATTTTTAGGTCGAGTTAATCATTACTCCACATTTGTCACATTTAGACACACACTAGGAACATTGTGAGTAAAACGTTACAAGTACAAGACTATAAAACATGACCATAATATTTTTGTTTTAGGTGACAATGCCTCGAATCACCGGATTAGATCACCAAAAGACCCGTAACTACATCCCACTCATATCAAATGAATTCAATCAACCATTAAGAAACACCATTGCAAGCCTTGAAAAACGGTACTTTCATGAGGGTAGGGTTGTGAGTCAAAACTTTGAAAACATGAGTCATATCCATGCTAAGTTTGGATTAATTAGTTTTGATTGTTTGTTGAACATAAACGAACTAATTTTTCTTCGTTTTGTTCTTGAGTTTTATAGTCAACTCACGCTTAACTATAACTCCAAAGGTCATTTTGTGGTCAATTTTGTTATACAAAATAAGTCATTCGTTACTCTCTCACTTTTGAGGAATTCGGTTAAATCTTAAAAATCCCTTTCAAAGGTCAAGTGTCACACACCGACATGTGGTCACTCGACTACTTGTCAATAATGCTCATTAAAGTCGTACAAAACCACTTCCCCCCTCTCAATATGCATCGAGTTTCTCTTATTCAAGTTCCCTGACAAGGTCAAGTCACTCGTACCAAAAATAAGAAAACCGTTGTCGTAGATCAAAACGAAATTTTAACCCGGGAAATTCAAACTCATATGAAACCATGGGTTGATATCATTCGTGAAAACGCCATTTGTCTAGGAGGTCATAAGGATCATGTCTCCGCGTGTCTTTGTCATATGCTTTATTGCATTGAAACCTCCACTCCATACAATCTAGCATTTTTCATTCTCAAAAGAATGGAAAAGACTCAAAACAAACCTAAGGAACTCTTACCTTATGGAATGCTTCTAACTAGATTTTTCAAACATGTTGTGTATGTATCTCCTAAGCTAGCAATTAATCACTATCTTTCACATGATCGAGTCATGCATCCCCTCGCTCCTCATTATGAGCGAAAGACACGATCGGATCATGGCAGGAAAAGACCTCGTGAATCAAATGCTAGCTCCTCTTCCACCACTCTAAATCATCCATCCTCATCTCGTCTATTGGATGACACCATTGATGAAAATGATAAAGAATCGTTTCATTCTAACTCTTCTTCTCCTTCTCAAAATGTCTCTTCCTCGTCCAATGGTGTTTCTAGAGTCTTTCAAAACCCTGCTCATGAAAGTCAATACTTAAACACTTACCTCTCCGAAACCATAAACCTTCAAACTCAACAACGAGATGCTCATTGGGAAGGATTAAGATCAATTAGACAAGCTCTCAAGGACATGATGAATGGGAATGGAAGTAAACATGTTTGCATAACTATTAGAGATTCTTATTATTATCTATATTATCTAGTACATTCGCTTTAATTGTTAACTTAAGGATTAGTGAATAACGATTTCATGTGACTTGGATGATTTTTTCAATTTTATCATCCTATCATCTTACTATGTGAACTAATTCTAGAGATTATACAACATGCTCTAATAATTACTATATGCGTATATGATTTGTATACTTAGTATAGGACCCCTATATTCTTACTTAATTTGATTGATTCTTAAATTTAGAAGATGCTAAAATCACTGGACAGACTAAAGGGAAAAACTAAAAAATTTTGTTCTTTCCAGAAAACGGCCCCCATAAACATCAGGCGGCCCCCCAATATATCTAGGACCGCCAACAATATGAGACCGCCAACAGGGGAAACGAAATTTTTAAGTTTGCCTATTTTTCTGTATCTTTGACCTTCCTATACATAGCCTCATGCTGGCATTTCCCTGATTAGCCAAACCACTCCTTGCACCTTTTTGTCACTCACACCATGCTTGCCACTCTTTATTCTTACTTCCATTATTTAACTCATCCCCCCCTTCATTCACCATCACCAACTTCTTATTATCATTAACATCCTCATTCTCGCACCACCAATGCCATGCTCGAAACCCCATCCAAACTCTCATAGAAAACCAAGAAGCGGTAAGAACAAGTAATGGAAAAGCAAGACATCCACTCTAAAATCATCACATTCTTCCCAAAAAGACTCACCTCTACTTCCTCCAAGAGTCCATTTTCAATCTCCTTCACCACCATCATACAATACACTAAGAGATCAAATGATCAACCAACTTCATAACATCTCCACCATCCTTGATTCACACACTAACCCATCCAATGCCTACATTCATGTACCACCACCGCAACCAATTCATCCTCCTTCTCATGCTCAAGTTGAATTTCACTCAAGTTTTTATCATTGTTGCAAGTATTCTATACACCAATTCTACTCCTTGAGAAATGAAATCAACTTCATTCAATTTCTTCTCACCCGTCTCATACCTCAAACTCGTACCCCTCCTAAAAGAAAGAAAAACAAAAAAAAAAACTATAAAAAAAAAAAAGAAAAAAGAAAAAAAAAAAAAATAAAAAAAAAAAACCATGTGTCACCAACCTCATCTTTTTCTCTCTTCAATTAATCATTCTCATATGATTAATCTACCTAAATAATCGATCATCCATCTTTTGATTACGACATCTTCTACAATTTAAGAATCCACTAGTGTAGCTCTATGCCTTAATATGTCTTTATTTTATGCTTATCTACTTTATCTTGTAATGATTCATACAATTATAGTATGAATTTGTCTTATCTCTTATTTAGCTTCAATTGAAATCAATGCTTCTTGTATGAGCTTATTAAGTAATGAATGAAGCCACTTTATGATTTAACTTGCATGAATGCTATAGTGCTACGTGTTGAAAGATATGTTTCTTGCACTTGTAACTCTAACTTTGTTTTGTAGCAAACAATTTTCGTAAGATCGATCCCTTGGTGCCCCAAACGAGGGGGAGCATACATCAAGGGGGAGTCTTGATATCGTCGACTTATTTCTTTCTACAACAATTCGACGATCATTCTTTTTTAATTCGACAAAATGGGGGGATAAAAGAAAAGAAAACTCATTAATAATTTGAAACCTTAAATTTTATACAAAATGAGTTTATATTTTGTCATCATTAAAAATAGGGAGATTGTTAATACAAATAATGTCTAAAAACGTTATTTATATTATTTGACCTCTCAATGTTTTGATAATAACAAAATGTAAAAACGTTTACGATAAAAATAAACGTTTACAAATTATTAATCGCAAAATTCCATTTCTAGGATTAGTAATCACTTAAGGTATGAACAAACAAATCATTAAGTATGATTAGTGATCAAAAAATTATTTTTTTCTTAACCATCACATTTTTACAAAAGTATTTCATAAAAATAATTATACAAAATATTTTCTAATTAAAAGAAAAGTTTTATTAAAAACTTAAATTTAAAATTCAAATTGTTCCCCCAAAATAGAAGGTTTCATAACAGATACAATCTTCCCATCAAAAAGACAAAAACAGGAGCGTAGTCTACTGGGCGGCCCCCAGATATATCTGGGATCGCCGGGACCGCCCTCAGTGAAATGGTTTTCTGCCTTAAAACAGACTGCTCCATTTCGAGCAGAAAATTACATCTCTTTGCACGAAATTTTCAGATAACTTTCTCTCTCTAAAAATCTTCTTTCTCTCTCTAAATCTTTTGATCACTAACATTCTTAGATCTTGTTTCAAGTGATCTAATATCTTCTTCTCATCTCTCCTTTCTCAATCAAGTGCAAGAGAAGAACATTCGTATTCGCCTAGAAACGAATTGTAATTTAGTGATCTCTCATCTCTTCTTCTAAGTATCAAATCTCTATTGTAATTATTTTGTGTAATTGTGTGATTCGGATTGTGTGTATATCCGATAGTGTAGATCTTGTGAGTGTAAAGTGATTGTGAAGTGGTAGATTGGTTCTAGCTAAGATTAGGACTCGACATTTAGCTTAGTGTCGAAAAATAACGTAAGCTACGTGTAAACGGTTTTCTCCGCCTGAAGAGAGCTTATTGACATAGTAAAATCTCGAGTAGGATACTCGGGGAGTGGAGTAGGGCGAAGAAGAGCTTCGTAGCCAAACTACTATAAATCTTGGTGTCTTGGTTTGATTATTCCTTCTCTCATTCTTTTATATTGTTTGTGATTACTATTTAGTATTAGTTTAGATATTTACTTTGTTGATTCATATTATTGATTGGTTGAACATACAACTCGAATCTATGTATTTTGAAAGAAAACTTTTAAAACGTAAAACGAACCTGTAAACTATTCAACCCCCCCTTCTAGTTTTCACATCTTGTATGGGCGGAACTTGTAACACAGTAAATTTGTATATATAGTTTTTGTGACTTACATTTATGCTTACAAAAATCTATGAACTCACCAACTTTATGTTGACACTTTTAAGCATGTATTTCTCAGGTGAATTAGATGCTTGGCTTATCTGGTGTGCATTGGAGTCCAAACTTTACAAGATTACATTCATGTATTTCTACAAACAAATCTCGTTGTATTATTTTAGTCTTACATTATTAATGCAAACTTTGGGACAAATGTTACAACAATTTATATTTCAAGAAAATCAACGAGATTACTTTTCAAAAAACTCATTAGAGGTCGTTCTCTCATATCTTGTGCAAAGGTACTCATGAAGTAACGCTTTCGGTCAACATTCCTCTGCGACCTATTTTGGGAATGTTACACGTGGTTCCACTTTAGAAACCGGTTTATTGAATTTCTTCCAACGAGTTTTTTTTTAGTAAAGGGTTTCCCCAGTAAATTTATTACTCCAAAAAACCGTTCAGTACAACGAATTTGGGTGAATCCCACATCTCAATCCATTACATACGTAAGCTACTTCCCTAAGGAAGGTGCAATTATGACTAGATAACAAATGGTGCTACATAACATCAAAAGATTTATTTCTTCTTCCTACCACGAACCTTTATATCCAAATTATCACATATAGTTTGTATATTGTCAGAAATTTCCTGACCTTCATACATATCATCATTATATGGGTCGTAGTCGTTACTTTCTCTCCATTGTTTCAACAAGCTTTTCGGACCAAATCCAACCCCCATCGGTTTTGATGCCAAAAAACTTTCCATTTCATTATTAATTGGTTCAACTTCATCGTCGTAGCCCAAATTAGCTGATAATCAACCTTTTCCAGTGGTTTTCCATCATCATCCACAAGCACAAGTTTATCCTCCAATATCTATTTCTCTAAAACATTAATCTTATCTACTATAGGGGTGGAAATTTCCCCTCCTCTTGCGTACCCGAAGTAGTAGCCATACTACCCGTTGCTACTTCCTCAATAACTAAATTTTCATCATTTAAAGCTTTAAACGAGTTACTAAAAGAAAAAGTATTACCTTTATTGCTTAGTGACTCTTTATTGTAACCTGAAGTTGAAGCCTTATTCGTACCATCAAAAGGAGTCGTCTTTGGAGCTTCAGACGATTGCTTTGCTTTCGGCCGATATTCAGTTTTTGTATTAACTGAAATCGTAAAGTTTTTGGTGCCGTCATTATTACCAACCGATTTCTTCTTTTTCACTTCAATAAAACTTTCATCATCAGCCCCCAATGTCTGGCCCTTACCTTTATCCTTTTGATTCACCACTCGTTTAGGAGTAACTATTGGACAATCAATTGGTGAGTGACCAAATATCAAGCATGTACTACAACGAGGAGGTTCCCACTCGTATTCAATACGAATAGTTTCTTTCGTATAGCCATTTCCTTTAAGGTTTGGAACAACCATCACTAAATGATCACTAAATTCATTACATGCATTGAATTTAATCAGGATTCTTGAATATGTGCTCCGCCCCTATGATTCCAAACACTTGGAATTCGTGTATGAATCAAGCATCATTGGAGTACCAATTTTCGTAGCCATTAAGCTTAACCCATCCGATGTGTAAGCAACCAACGGTACATCGTGAAACTTTACCAAAACTGGAACATGCGTTAATTCTTCTTTAAGAAGACTCATGGAAGGAGACCATTTGTTAAGTAATATAGGAATTCCACAGATCATCCATGGACCATTACAAAACACAGACTAAACACCCGTAATAGAAACAAACTTAAAAAACAAAAAACCTTTAACCATGAAGATCACATTCGCTTGTGGCTATTATTTAATGTAGTGAGTGATTGTCTAGTCTCTTTAATTTTGATGTCCGGGGTATTGACATCGATTTGCTTTCGATGTTCGATTTTTACAATGGCTATGAATCTACATCTCTTTTTTTTAGATTGCCCGTTCGCTAGTGATCTTTGGTCAGAGATTTAAGATTGGTGTTTGTTTTAACTCAAAATGCCACGTAGAATTACACTTGTAGATATAGCTCATAGAAGAAATTAATTAAATATTTGTCATACCTTCGGATCACTTATACACAGAATGGCATATGTTTAAATTGGTAATGATTGGATCTCTAACCACAAAGTAGATTGTTCGACCATAGAAGTTTTATTCATGCTCATAGTTAGGTAGATTGTTATAAGTTTGAGTGTACTGGTACCACTTATATGGTTGAGAGTAAAGTATATTATCTCAAATTACAAAGTATTTTGAAATTGATCTTCCCTTAACTAGCTGAAATTGTGTTGGGAAACCTGCACACTTTATTAAACGTAAATCGAAATAACAGTAATACGCATTTAACAGAAAATAACTAAAACATTAAACGAAAACGAGGCTCGTGTTTAACACGATTCCTTTAAAACAGATTCGTCATCTGTTTCCCATGGTACAACGTCCCAAAGCTTTTGTAAAAACTGGACTAGACAACTTGTCCCTGAAAGATTACAGAATAAAGGACGATATTTAAGACGCGAAGGAACTGCTGGAAAAGGCTGCTGAAGACGCTGCTGAATTATGGTTTAATTGGAGTTTGGTTTTTTTTCCTGTATCGAAATCTGGAATAAGAGAGGCGTTATTTATAGCCTAAACCTATCTTGGTCTCCAAGCCAGGATAGCTGATAAGCATCAGCCGAATTTAAACCTTTTGTTCATATCTAAAACTTGATCACAAAGTAGTTTTAGATAAACTCTAATGGTTTAAATAAACACAGAATATTCTGGAAACCTTATCTGATAATGAAACGAATAAGCAGCAAAAAGATAGGCGCATAGGCGAACTTTCAGAGCTGCATTCGTGTTCGCAGGTCGGGCGGGCTCGCATGAGTTCAGAAGCTTCAAACCCATTTTGGCCCAGAAATCTCATTTTTCTGCACCCCCCCTGCGCGCGCACGTAGGCGTGGGAGCATAACCAACCTAAAGGAATTTGGTAACCAATACCAAGATTTCCTTATAAACCATTATCCACTTCCCTTTTTGGGCGATGTGGGATAGTTTTAGTTCTCAGATTTTGTGTTCCACGTGCCTCACTTTGAGACACGATATCTCATTCATCTTAACCCCACTTTGGACATACTTTAGCTCGTTGCGAAGCTCTCTTCGAGGAGAACGCAAAACCCCAATCTAATACAAAGATATATAACATCTACATATGTTAAATGGTGTCCAAAGTTTGCAAAAACTTACTTTGCAAAACCATATTTTCCAACAATCCCACACATGAATGGAGATCGGTCGAAAACATCCAAAAATTTTGGCAAAATTCCTGCGGTTAAGTCCTGCATATGATAGGTGAGTGTGAAGCCCTGGATTATGGGAACCTTGCCCCTTGTGAGAGATGTTGGGAGGACGATATAGTGAGCGAGCGGCGGTAGATATCTTGAGTAAGACTGTGGCGAGATGGTACGCTTGGGGGTGGCGCATCTGCTTAGACGCCGAGCTGTTTTACGTACTTGGGGGCGAAGCGACGCACAATTTAGGCGCCGGTTGCGACGAGGTTGGACACGTTGTTGAGAGATGGATCTGTCTTAATACTTATTCAGTCGCTTCTAGGGGAACTTAACACGACGGGCTTAAACGACTATAGGAGCATGCCAACATTAGACAAGTTCATCGTGCGGAGAGTCTTGTGTGAGTGTGTATTGTCTCTACGTAAACAGGATGTGGAGTTCAAGGACCATCGCGTCTACTCATTATCTAGGAGACTAAGTACATCTCACAAAGGGAAGTTCACAGGGTTCACACCTACCTATCATATTGCGTGACTATCTATAATGAGTGGTTATTTGGTAGATCCCTGACCTTGTCAAGTCCTCATAGTCCCCCGTGCCCGTCATGTCATGAGCCATACTTGTTCTGCAAGAGCTCTTATGAATTACGCCCCCACAATTCCCTTCGAAGCGACCCTACTTCTCTCTCACATAGGTGATTTCATCTTTAATCATTAAAAACATATACTTTTAGATTTCATCTTGAAACGTAGCCTTATGATTTTATCTTGAACCATTAAAGCCATGTGTTTAACCTCTCAACAAGTCACATTATTATAGGGATGGACTAGGAAGTTACAAGTTAAGTAACTCCCCCACATTGACGTGACGTACCCCACATTTTTATGATTAGGTTGTCCTATTGAACCTAAATCATTGGATCATCCATTCATAAGGTTAGGTTTTCCTTCATAGAAACTCATTTCTTTAAGGGCTTTAGTCCCATTTCCTTTGGACGACTTATTAACTAACTCTCTGCCTTAGGAGCCTTTCGTAAACGGATCCGCGATGTTTATCCTTTGACGCCACATAGTCATTGAGATAACCCTGGTTGTGAGAGTAGTGGTACGTATTGGGGGCGAGTTTATGTCCGACGACGGATAATGACTAGACTTTCAATTTAACATTATTACTTTGAGCTCTTCCCATGGCCGATTTACTGTCACAATGTATACTAATGGCCGTTACCGGTTTAGGCCACCTTGGTATGTCCTCTACGAATTGACGTAGCCATTCTGCCTCTTCTCCGCATTTATCTAGCGCGATAAATTCTGATTCCATCGTGGACTAGATAAGCAGTTTGCCTTGGAAGACTTCCAGAAATAGCGGCCCCCACCTAGTGTAAACACATACGCCACTAGAGATCTAGAATCCTTTATGTCAATATCCACATTTTGCATCCCGATCCTTCGATAACAGCAGGATGTCTGTCATAATGCAGTCCATAATCGCGACTGTATCTCAAATAATGAAGTACCCTCGTTATAGCTTTCCAATGTGCAATAACTTGGATTACTTGTATACCTACTTAGCCTACTAACAGCATATGCTAAGTCAGGTCGGGTACCTGTTATCAATTTTACATTAACCATGCCAAAAATCCTTTGATACTCTAATTGGGCAACACCTAAGGCCCTATTTTTAAGATAGAGCATACAATGTCAATTGGAGTTCTAGCTTGGCCGGAATACCCCGCATTATGAGCATTAAGAATTTTGTCCACGTAATGTGCTTGACTTAACACAAGTCCATTCTGAGTTCGTATGATCTTTATTCCAAGGATCACATCAGCCAAACCCATATCCTTCATGTCAAATTTTGATTTTAACATGTCTTTAGTAGATTTGATCATCTTGTCGTTGCTGCCAACGATAAGCATATCATCGACATACAAGCACAAAATTACATATCCACTACTTGTGTCCTTCACATAAACACACTTGTCGCATTCATTAATTTTGAATCCACTTCTCTAACATGGTTGGTCAAATTTTTGATGCCACTGTTTGGGAGCTTGCTTTAAGCCATATAATGACTTAACAAGTCTACAAACCTTGCCCTCTTGTCCAGGAGCTATGAAACCCTCAGGTTGGTTCATATATATTTCTTCTTCTAAATCTCCGTTTAGAAATGCCGTTTTCACATCCATTTGGTGAACTTCCAAATTTCGTAATGCGGCAATGAACAAGAACAATCAACTCAACGATATTCGGCGGTAACGGGCGAAATAAGTATCAAAGTAGTCTAGACCTTCACGTTGTCTATATCCTTTGATTACCAACCTTGCTTTAATAATTTATCAATGGTGCCATCAGCTTTCATCCTTTTCCTTGAAGATCCAATTTATAGCCTATTGGTTTACACCAGAGGTAAATCCACGAGCTCCCACGAATGGTTTTGTAAAATAGACTCTATTTCACTTTGAATGGCTTTCTCTCCATTGTTCCCTTTCGAGGAAGTTACCGCATCTCTAAGACGTTGGGTTCATTTTCTACATAAAGAAACAAAATTCGGTCCAAACGTTTCCGTTTCTTGCCCTTTTGCTTCTTCTTGGTTCAACTTCTTCTTCCTCGGTTTGATCTTGTCTCTCATCTGAGAGATCATTATCATCTCGTTGTCTCTTATTTTGGACAACTTCATCATCTAATCTGGCTAAGATTCCAGTTTCTTTTGATAAACAAGGAAATATTTGTTCAAAGAAAAAGCAATTTTTCTGATTCCATTACTGATATTCTTTTTATAATCCGGATATTTTCGATTCATGTACAATGAAACGATAAGCACTGCTATTCTTAGCATATCCAATGAATATACAATCCACAAATTTAGGTCCAATTTTTTAGGCCTTGGGAGTTGGCACAACTACCTTGGCTAAACAGCCCCATACTCGTAAGTACTAATATGATGGTTTTCGTCCCATCCATAATTCATAAGGAGTCGCTTCCTTTTCTTTATGAGGTATCTTATTTAAAAGATAAGTAGCCGTCAGAATGGCTTCCCCCCACATGTCCTGGCTCATACCAGAACTAATCAACATGGCAGTAACCATTTCCTTCAAGGTACGGTTCTTCCTTTCGGCAATACCGTTTTGCTGAGGTGAATAGGGAGCAGTAAACTCGTGTCTTATTCCATGTGGTGCACATACCTCGGCGAATGGAGACACGTATTCACCTCCTCTATCACTTTGTACAACCTTGATTTCTCACAAAGTTGAATTCACACTTCGTTTTTTGTATAGAAACAAACTTGTCTATAGCTTCGACTTTACTTTTCAACAAGTTGACATATCAAATACTTTGGTACAATCAACAATAAACGTGATAAAGTACTTATTGCCACCCTTCGTGGGTAGTGATTTCAAATCACATATGTCTGTGTGTACCATATCAAGTGGTTCGGTTGTTCGCTTAACCGATTTGAAGGATGTTCTTGTAAGTTTGGCTTCAACACAAGTTTCACATTTATATTTAGAATCAATATGGCAGTTTGGTATGCTATTAAATTTAATCAATCGACGCAGTGAATTAAAATTTACATGTCCAAGACGAGCATGCCACACATTAGAAGACTCAATCAAGTAAGCAGAAGAGTTCATTTTGTTGATTTCATTCTTGACAACCATTACATTGAGCTTAAACATATCATTCATGGCATAACCCTTACCAACATACACTTGATTCTTAGACAAAACAAACTTATCAGACTCAAAAAAACTAAACGAAAACCAAACATGTTAACAGCCAACCGACACAAGATTCTTACGAATCTCCGGAACATACAAGACATTAGTCAACTTGAGCTCTTTTTCGGATGTCATCTTCAAAACAACATCTCCTTCACCCTTGATATTAGCAGTTGCAAAATTGCCCATATACAGCTTATGTCCATTGTCAACCGCTCTGAAGGAGTGAAACATACTCTTATCAGTACACACATGACGGGTTGCCCTAGTATCAATCCACCAACCACCATGATTAGTACCTACCAGGTTTACCTCAGAAATCATGACACACACATCAGACACAAAAAATCTGAATGTTTCCATGTTTCCACAGCTTGCACAGCTTGTGCATTAGAGGATTGACCTTCGGCATGAGGTTCAACCTAAGGCACAGTTTCTTTCAAGAACCGTGCAAGACCCAAGTGTGAGATAAAGAAACATCTCTGTTGTCCCCCCCCCCCCCTTTTAAAGTTCTGACCATTGAACTTTTCTGGTTTCTCTGCATGATTAGCCACTGTGTTGGTAGCCGGCGCACCGGTTGGGATCACAACAGTAGTCGCAGGAGGAGGAGTTTAAGTGTTAGTCATCCTGGAAGATTAAACACAAACAGTTAACAAACTGTATCAAACGGTATCTGCTTGTACCGGATCAAATCAGTTTTATAGAAACTCAATCCTGGTTTCTATGTTTACGTAAACTGATTCTGAAAAAAAAACCGTTATGTAAATAGCCTGTTAACAATATTATCCGATTAAATTTAATTCTTTTTACACACATAATATGTTTTAAGATTGTTGGGAAACCTGCACACTTTATTAACGTAAATCGAATAACAGTAATACGCAATAACTAAAAAAACTAAAACATTACACGAAGAACGAGCTCGTGTTTAACACGATTTCCTTAAACAGATTCGCCGTCTTTTTCCCAGGGACACACGTCCAAAGCTAGTTGTACAGCCTACAAGACAACTTGCCTGAAAGATTACGGAAAAAGGACGAGTATTTCTGACCGAAGGAACTGCTGCTGTTATGGTTTAACTGGAGTTCGTTTTTCCCTGTATAATAAGCAGCAAAAAGATAGGCTATAGGCGCATAGGCGAATTTTCGGAGCTGCATTCGTGTCCGCAGGTCGAGCGGGCTCGCATGAGTTCAGAAGCTTCGAACCCATTTTGGCCCAGAAATCTCATTTTTTGCATCCCCCTGCGCGCGCACGTAGGCGTGTGAGCATAACTAACCTAAAGGAATTTGGTAACCAATACCAAGGCTTCCTTATAAACCACTATCCACTTCCCTTTTTGGGCAATGTGGGATAGTTTTAGTTCCCAGATTTTGTGTTTCACGTGCCTCACTTTTAGACACGATATCTCATTCATCTTAACCCCACTTTGGACATACTTTAGCTCGTTGCGAAGCTCTCTTCGAGGAGAACGCAAAGCCCCATTTAATACAAAGATATATAACATCTACATATGTTAAATGGTGTCCAAAGTTTGCAAAAACTCACTTTGCAAAACCATATTTTCCAACAAATTGATCTTCACTTAACTAGCGGAAATCTTGATATACAGTGTATCATCAATGCATAATCAAGCTCACATACTAAGAAAAGACTTTCCACACTTGATTTCTTTCTCAACTTTGCAAACCTGTTGCATATGATATAGACAGACAAACAACAGTCGTGCGTCGATAGATCGACGTGTTATTTGATACCTATAACTACTTTGTATCTTTTGTTGAAGCTAGAAAAAATAGTAAGACCTTTCAACGATACTATCTCTATACCTCCTTTTTTCTGACCATGCCACCGTTTCAAGTCTAACTCATAAAATCATTAGCTCTCTTTTGCTTTGTTCAGTTATTAACATCATTGCAATATATACTTGGGAAAACAATAGTGTAGGATGTCACCAGAACCAATTAGCTAGGATGTTGAAGAAACTTGCATAGAACTAAAGATGTTGCTATAAATTGCTGAAATTTTTAGTGAAAAGTAAACGTATAAACTAGAGAAAACAAATAGCAGATGAATGCACAAAGTACCATTCCATCCTTAATTTTGAACCGGAAAAACCATGGCAATCACCTAGAAACGAGAAACAAGGTTAGAAAAGGAGGGCTAGCATGAAGTGAAGAAATTGTCAGGTTAGCCAAGAAGACTGCCTGATAACCAACCTAACAAATGTTCTCCCACCTTTGTAACTAAGAAAGTCACAGGCAAGTCATCCTTGGCTACCAAACGAAGTTCTTCCGTTCATGTAAGACCCCCTCTTCATTCTCAATTGAGATTGCAATTTTTCGATGTTTGTCTCGTCCCTATTTATAGACATCCCGTGAAAGAATCATGCACTTTTTCTGTGTTCAAGTGGCCTCATGCAAATCCTGTTTCTTTCTGTAGGGAGGATTAGCATGAAACCCCATGACAAGTGCCCTCATAACCAAATCAATGCAAGAAGAATAATCTGATATAAGCTGGCTAGGTCCATGTTGATGCACGAACCTTTTCAAGATAACAGTGGGTTTAAAACTCATATTTGGGTGTTGTGTAATACGAGTATAGTATATTTCGTAAACCAGTAAAATAAATTCGAATCTCGTTGATACGTTGTACATATCTAAGATAGTTTTGAGAAGTTTAGTCAAGTCACTGATTTCTTCCACGACCCGCGAGATATATATATGTTCAAGTTCCGCAACTAGCCGGTTACAAATTTGTAGAACTACTTTTCCAATGTCAACTTGATATATGGAGATAATCGAATGGTTCTAAAAGTGATTTCTAGATTTGGTACCCACTTTTCCATATTTGGAAATGGGATAAAACCTTGTTTATATTGAAGCTGAACCTTTAGCCATTTGCAAGACTCCTTGATTACAGAACTATCGAAATAAAATTCATTATGGTTTCATCTAGCTAGTGATTTGTGTGTTTATGAGATGTTGGCTTTATTTTGAATTATTGAGCAGTAAAGAAATCTTAGAGGGGCCCAACATTTGTAATCGTACTCTTTCATTTTCTCTAGTTACTTAAAAACAGTCTAGATTAAGGAAATAACAAGCATGATTATCCGTGCGTTGCTCGGTCCGTTAATTTTTCCGAGTAGATGCTAGACATTATATTTTTAATATTTTTTATTTTGTGTGGTTTTATTTTTTCGTCCTCATGTTTAATAGTTATTTTTTCAAATATGGGGCTTAGTTGTGTTTAGGCTCATGTTTTAAGGATTTCTTTTTTTGACTAATACGGATTTTTTTTTAATATAAATTTTTTATGGAACATGCGATTTTTTTATTGTATTATGTGTGGGTTTATTTTTCGGTCTCATATTTAAATAGTGCGGGTTAATTTTTGCGTTAAAATTTTATTTTTATTCTTTTCTATTTTTTATTTGTGCGGGTTTATTTTTTCGGTCTCATGTTTAATAAGTGCGGGTTAATTTTTTGCGTTAAAAATTTATTTTTATCTTTTAACTTTTATTTGTGTGGTTTATTTTTTCGGTCTCATGTGTAACATTTGTTTTTTTTATATATGGACTTATGTGTTGGGCCTTTAGACTCAACCCGAACCTGTTAATTTTCGTGTCGGTTTCAGGTCGGGTTTCGTGTCGGGTCAGAAATTGCCACCCCTAGGTTGGCCCAAGTTGGGAGCCCAAAGGGCCGAGCACTGTAGCGTGTAGAACAAAACTACGTCGTTTTATTCTACGCGAGGCGTTATTATTTTAATTTTTTTTATTTTGTGCGGTTTTATTTTTTCGGCCTCATGTTTAATAGTTTGTTTTTTTTTTATATGGGCTTATGTGTGGGGCTTATGTTTAAAGATTTCTTTTTTTAGCTATACGGGATTTTTTTAATATAATTTTATGGGAACATGGGCTTTAAATGAGAATTGTATTTTGTGCGGGTTTATTTTTTCGGTCTCATGTTTAATAGTGCGGGTTAATTTTTGAGTTAAAATTTTATTTTTTTATTATTTTTTATTTTTTTGCGAATTTATTTTTTTGGTCTCATCGTGTAAAATGACAGTGTTTAAGTCAATTCGGAAATGTTACCGCGGGTATTTTTTTATCTGAATGCGTCGGTACTTTTGTAACATTTTTTTCAAAAAAAAAAAAATATATATATATTGGGCCGCCCAGCACTGTAGCAACGAAAAAAAAAGGGCCAACACTGTAGCTACTGTAGCTGCTACAGTAGCTACAGTGTTTTTTTCATTTGCTTTGATTATATATATAATACTCCGTATATAAATAGTACCAAGTGTTATTTTCATTCATGTACATCATGTAAGCTTATGTGTTATGCATTTGTAGGGAAATCACTTGCTTCGTTCACAGAGCATTAGATTCTACAAAAATAAATTATCAATGAAAATAAATTTTGGATGAAAATAAATTATGGACTAGAGGTGAACATTTCGGGTTTTTTTTTAAACCGGTTCGGTTTTTTAAAGGAACCGATTTTAGTCTACCAGTCAAAAAACCGGTTTTGATTAAAACCGGTTCGGTTATAAACCGGCTTTTTTATATAGAAAATGCAAAATCGGTTCGGTTAGTCAACCGGTTTAACTGGTTTTTATGCAACCGGTTCGGTTAAAAACCGGTTTTAACTGATTTACAACCTGATACGGTCGATTTTTTTAAAACCGGTTACAAACCGCCGGTTCGGTTTGAGAGAAACCGGTTTTTAAAAAAACCAGTTTTGGTTTTTTTTCCCGGTTCGGTTCATGAACCGGTTTTTCTGTACACCCCTGTTATGGACTATAGCCTCTAATGTTATCAGACCACACTATCATGCCATTCTTATTGGGCTCTTTGGGCTACATATACTATGAGGCAGGTTTTGTTGTATAGTGTGATGCTTCTTAGAGGGTAGGGTATGGTGGCTTAAGCCATAAAATGAAACGGGCCTCACATGCTGCCACATCAGCTTTTCACTCTCACTCAAAAATACCCTTTCACTCATAACACACCATCACCTCTTCACTTGCCCCCCACCACACACACACAAACACATACATTATAAAATATAATAATAATAAATAAAAAAAAATTTACTTTATCTCGCCACTGCAGTGGCAAGTTACCAAAAATATTAGAAGTGGCAAGGGGGTATGGTGTGGCGAAGAGCAAGTGAAGAGGAGAGAGGTAGGAAGTGGCGAGCCTAAATGCCACAATACCCTACCCTCTTAGTATATATAATAATAATAACAAGCATGATTACCCGCGCGTTACGGCGGATCGTTACTTTTTTTCGCGTAGTCGCGAGACATTATTATTTTTTATTTTTTTTATTTTGTGCGGTTTTATTTTTTCGGCCTCATGTTTAATAGTTTTTTTTTCTTATATGGGCTTATGTGAAATTCATTATGGTATTCAATTAGGTGGACTTTTGATCATGTTGATTTTGGAGGGATGGATTTTAATGATATACGAGAATTCCTTGAGGAACTTACTAGTTCCAAAAGAGCACTATTTAAACCTTTGTGACAATGGAGCTGACACAATACAAACAAACCCTGGTCAAAATATAGCTATTATATATGTTTCAAGGGTGTCAAAGATCCATGGATCAATGGGTATAGGAAAGTTATTGGATTGCATGGGTGCTGTTGATACAAATGTTAGGTCGGGTCTTGTTAGGTCCGAATAGGCAGCTATTCGGATATGTAGCACCTTGTTCTTGTACCAAGTGAACTTGTTTGGAGGGACCTGCACAAGGAATAAAGCACTGTTAATCTTATCGTGGGAGCGGATCCCACGATTGGACTCCGGCGTGAGAGTAAGTATATGGTTTTTGGGAGTAATCGAGTGTAAGTAGGGTTTCAGCTTGTAGAAGATACCTGCATTGATGACGATCGTGTTCCTTTTTTATGCTAAATAACCTTTAGGGTTTTCATGACTTGCTGCTCAAGATACGGCCGAAGTTTTAGGGATTTGGCATTATCCTAGCTGGTTTAAATAAGTAAAGCATATCTCTTATTTAATTAGGTTAATATCTAAACAAATATTTCATTTAATTTTGTATCTTTACGAATATCTTGTCAAGTTCATTTTTTTCGTTTACCGCCTTTTTGGGCTTGCGGACAGCGGATGGCTGCCGGGGCAACCTGATACATTGGGATGGAGGCCCCCATTATTCAGCTACCAAGCCCATAATAGTATGAGTGGGCCGGGGATATTAAGTCAATACCTACGTATTTTTTTTCCCAAAAATGTCCCCCAGGTCTAGTGAGGTGCTTCATTATCGTGTGGCCGTGGCGGGACCACGTCCGGTTCCTAGGACTACAAATACCAGGATCTTGCCAGAAACATGTAACCTCCAATGCATGCTGATTTCTATAGGTAATAATAGTACCCGTGTTCGAGAACGACGAAAAAACGGTGGATGATGGGGACATGTGGGCGTTCCGAACCGAGTTCGTTCTGCCTCGTAATCAAAGCATCCAAAAAGTAAGTGGGGGACACGCGTCAATCATTCCTAACAGGCGTCATTGTCAAGGAATACTATAAATAGGGCAGGCAACCATGTGCAAGTTTACCCAGTTTCAATTCAACCGCCATATTTTCATGCACGCAAGCCGCTCACAAACGTTTATTCCACGAAATTCCTCATGAACAGGTTGAGTACACCACGCCATTGATAAAAAACTTAATAAAAATGGGTAGGGATCCATACAAATAGAAGGTGCCGTTCTCCATCTCCGGAGAGACCCGATATAACCTATTAACTCCATATCCCCTTAATTTGCTCGAGTTTACGACGGAGTATGGTATTCTAGAGAACTTGCATTCGGATGTGCCTGGCCTAGGGGAAACCATCGTGGATTTTCCGGAGGGCAAAGTCGGTGTTGAACCAGGATCTTTGAATTCGCACCCACCGCCTTCCCTTCTTTCACAATTCCTCTTTGACCTACTCTGAAGTTCACTACCCATCATCTCTTACAATTGTCAATGATAGGCTGCGGCCAAGTTAGCAAACTTTGAAATCAAACTGCCGTGTCCAACACATAATTCCTACACTGAACCTATTTCGAGTATTCTACATCCCTTCCTTTAATTCGGGATGGATGTCGTTTTAGCAAAACGGATCAAGGCAAAGAACACCGCAAGCTACACAAAGCCCCTCGACTCCTTGAAGAATTGGAACAATCGCTTCTTCTGGATAGACGAGAGGATATTCCCTACCGCTGTGGATTAGCGTGCAAGCGCCCTAAGGGATGAGATGCCTATTGCGGGTTCCTATTCCGCAACAGACATAACATTGCTGAATACGCATTGTGCCCCCTTCCAAAGATTACCAGAAAACCTATTATGCCTAGTAGGGCTAAGCCGAAACTACTACCTTGGGGACGACGTGTATCCCACGTTCCTGCATTAGACGATACCAGGGGGGTTTGTATTATGAACTCTTTATTATTTTTTATTGTTCGTAGGATAATAATTAACTCTTGTGTCTTTGCTAATGGATTTGTTCAGCCTAATCCGTTTAACCCAAACCATTCAATTTAAAGACTGGGACTCGGCCACGCGTCCGCCCATGATGATAGTGCCGCTCGCTATTAACTATCACGGCGAGCCGTGTGATAGACATGGAGGATCCAACTGTGGCCTCCGGATCCTCATGGACACCTTCCACTATCGAGAGGTCGCCGTTGGACTTCGACAATGAAGACCCTGCCCCATAATTGGCTGAAGGATCCGAGGCGGAGGAGCATGTCCAGGAGGGATTAGCACATGAGATCCCTCATGTGGAGACTGCGACGTATTTTTTTATCTGAATAAGTCAATATTTTTGTAGTTTTTTTTTCTATTTTATGCCGAGCGGTTTTTTTACATTGCCTAAAAAAAAACCAAATGGGCTGGCTCAAATTGGGAGCCCAAAGGGCAAAGCACTGTAGCACGTGGAACAAAACTACGTCGTTTTATCCCTCCTATAGTATATGTATATAATAATAATAATATATAATAATAATTTTATACACTAATATACGGAGTAACCAATTGAATTCAAGATCAAATTCGGTACAGTATTGGTATGAACCGGAAGATCAAATCTATTCCATGTTTCTCTCGTGTTGTTGTCGGCCTTCTTCACAGCCTTTTGATCTCATTTTGTGTAGCGTCTCTTTTCAGTCGAGTTGGATCGGATACATACTCCGCTCAACGTTGTGGTTCATTGTTTATCACTTTAAAAAGTTGTCAGATCCTATGTTTTGTGTTGTAATTTGATAGATAACTTTTCGCTTCCGCATGATCACTATCTTTTGGAGGGCCATCTTTAGGGGAGTGCAAGCGGTGTTATTGCATAAGGCCACCGCTTGACGAGAGATACAAAATTTCATGCACTTCTATTTGAAAGATAATGAAAATTAATATTGATTGAATTTGTTTTCAATTACATAACAAAGCATGTCTATTTATAATAGAACATTGCTTTGGGAATAAGCTATCATAAACTAAACCCTAAATCTAATGAACCTCAAAAACACAATGGCTTGGGCCAATATTTATTCGTCTAACACTCCCCCGCAGTTTGAACGGGGTCTTCGATACGGACTAACTGGATGAAAGTTGAAGCCGATTCTTCTTCTCTTTTTCTTTTTTGTTGCTCGTTTGCACGGAGATTGACTTGTATATGACGACATAATTGTATATTGCTTCGCAGTTTCCTCCATTTTTATGACGCTTTTTTTACGTCATGGGTTATTTTGCCTTTTGGAGGAAGCGGCAATTTGGGCAACTTTTATTGTCAACGACAATGATCTTCGACAACAAAAACAATTAGATGAGGAAAAAAATGGTTGATCAGGGCAACTCAACATTTTTTGATGTGTTTTGACGGCCAGGGTTTAGGGTTTATACATTGAATACGCAAAATAAAAATCTAATTAACAAAAAACAATAAAGCGAAAAAAATTGAGGATCCCTCTGGATCACCGGCAAGTAGTTGATGACCGGAGAATAGTAAAGTTTTGTTTGTGGATCTTACCTAAGGCTCAGATACCATAAAAGATAATGGAAATTAATATTGATTGAATTTGTTTTAAATTACATAACAAAACATGTCTATTTATAGTAGAACATTACTTTGAAAATAAGCTAACATAAACTAAACCCTAAATCTAATGAACCTCAAAAACACAATGGCTTGGGCCAATATTTATTCGTCTAACATTATTATATATATACACACCCAATATGATACTTGAATTTAATTAGTTTATGTCGAAATTCATGAGACGGCCATGTTAGTAAACTACTAGCTAGAAGTGTAACCAATTTGTTAATTACCAATCAGTTATGTTGCCGAACGGTATCCTTGCATTTGAATAAACTCTTTGAAGTATGAGCTAAAAGTCATTCTCAATTTCCATCGTCATTATTTGGGATTTATTAATGTAGCTACGGGAATATACATATGAATCATTGTTCAATTATTTCAAGTGTTTAAAATTAAATAACCTTCTCTATCTCCACCTCACAATAATCAATGGTTATTATTGATTATACTTGGTAAATTACAATAGTTTAGAGTTTAACAGAACTAGCTTAAACGCGCATTTTAATTCCATTTCAAGGTTTTGCAAGAGTTTTTGAATTGAGAGTTGATTAGTTTTAATCAATTACGAGTACTTTGGTATTTTTATTAAACTAAAACAAAATCATTTTAAAGAGCCCATGCACCGTGGTGTAATTTTTAATATGGCACTGCATGAAATATTTTGTTTAAGGCCCGTTTGGTATTAGGGTTTAAGGGGGTTTGGGCTCATAGAGGAGCAAAAGAAGTTGTTTAGTACAAATTGTGGGGTACTTCACACTAGGGGTGAGCAACGGTCCAAAACCGGACCGGACCGGCTAGGACCGGACCGGACCGAGACCGAAACCCTCTAAAAAGCCGGACCGTAGACCGGACCGCGGTCCGGTCGGTCCGGTCTGGTCGGTCCGGTTCGGTCCGGTTTTCCGGTCCGGTCCGGTCCACCGGTCTATTTGCTCAGCCCTACTTCACACCCTCAGTGGTTGGTTTTTCCAAAACCTGGTAAGAGTCCATGTCTTTCTGACAATACTCATTGTACTTGTTGACTGCAATTCATTGTGTCATTTTTTAAATGCTAATTCTTAAAAGGGTCTAAAATCAAAAGTGAAATGTCATTCTCCACCTAATAGCTTTTTTGTTTATAAAATAACCCGTGCAACCAGAGCAACGGTGCTACTTATGCAGAAAGTGACAAGTGTCCCTAAAGGTACAAAAGTATATAGTACATGTGTAAGGTATATGTAGCCTTATGTCTGTAGGACAACTAGTATTATTAGGACAACCATGTATTGGGCAACTGGATATTTTTGTCCTTTTTACAGGTTAGCTTATTTTAGGTACTGTGCAACTAGTACTTTGGGCAACCAGTTCCTTAGTGTCACACCCCTAAAATCGGACGGTAGCGGAATAGTAACATTGGGGTGCGACTTCAGGGCACAAAACACAAGTCACGGAAAACGACCTCAAAAGAGACGTTTTAAGATAAATTTCACATTCGTTATATTAAAATCAGAGTGTACAGGATCCCGTTTTTAATGCAATAGAACATTTTGTTATTTTTAAAAAGTTTGTCGTATGGTATACAAGTTATTAGCTTCAAAAAAAAATTTCTAATCTGCGCGGAAACCGAATGCTCCCAAGCTCAAGTAGACAGGAATAATAACTGAGATAATAACGCAAAACGTCATGCTATAATGTGGTGATTTCATAGGTTTAAAGTAAAAAAGTAGAATTGAAATAGTTTAAGTAAATTATTTCAGAAGAAAAGTAGCTCTTACTACATTTAACAGTGTTATTTCCGAAAATCAAGTAGTGACTATTTATTAAATCTAGTAATGTTTCAGTAGTGGTCACAAGATCGAAGTAATGGTGGACTAAGTACGTATTCCGAAGTCCAAAACAAATAATAGCAGACTATGTACGTATTCCATAGTCCAAAATAGGTAAGGTAGACAAGAGAAACACATTCATCATGTCTAACACTTTGTATTATTGCACTAAGCTCATGACACCGAAACCTTAACGTACTTCAATCAAGAGATTGGAAATGCCCCCATAAACGTGGATGTTCTGCCAAAACATCCTAGAAATGTTATACCTCAATGTCAGCTCCATAAGTCAGCTTTGTGACCCAAAGTAAGAGTGGGGATTGTCAATCCGTAGTTCTATCCACAACACTCTTCGATCACGACATAGCACACTAGACGGTCATGATAAACAGGGGAATCTAAGTGGCAGAGAAGGTTACTTAGGCAATAATATAAGGATTAAATATCAGGCATATCATAATGTTTGAAACAACATTGTGTGCCGAAGGTAAAAAAAAAGATAGCAAATCAAACTTAGTAAGCTCATAAGAAATCAAAGTATTATAAATCTGTGGTAGCAAGTTAAAGCTGTTAGTAAAAATAGTCATTTAACGTCTTAAGTAGTAGAAACTCCAATATTTGGTAAAATGAGATGTATTCTCACCACGGATAACGTTTATGAAAACCCATTAAAAGAGAAAAGGTTGGTATGAACTCAAAAGTATTGAAAGGTAATTGTGCGGACTTCGGCTGACAGATGAATTGGAATCTGGGAGTAAGGGTATATTTTGGTGGCTCTGCTCGTAGACGTATCGAGGAGATATGCTTACGAATATTGGAGAAAAAACTAGATGGGTAAAGTGTGTTCGATGAAAGTCAACGTTCTTGCTGGAAAATCAAGGGACCCGATGCTTTACCTACACGGTCTGTTTCAACATTTCTCGTAGTGGTTATTGACATTCAGGATATGTCCGTGTCCATTTGTGTAATGCTATTGAATCGAGGACCATTTTTTGTTCTTTAAGTGTGGATTGGTAGGGACATTGCTTTAATAAGGGTTTTGAGCGGTGACATAACCTAAATCATTTAAAGCAAGATATTTTGGATCACGCAACTTGAACTCATATGCAGAATGGTAGTCTTGGCTTGTTTCTATCCTTATGGATTCACAAACTCAAATAGGTGTTCGAAGGAGTTTGGGTTTCCATTTGGTGGTACGTTTGGATCTATCGAAACAAGCTCTATTTTGACGAGAGAAAACCTTCGAAAGTAGATGCTTATTGATAATGTCATTGCTTAGTTTCCTTTTTATTGCGTGTACGTATAGATCTAAAAGACTCGTTCTTGATGGAACGAATGGCTCAAAAACCTATTATTATTGTTTTGTTTATCTAGCTCTTGCTAGTTTTTGTTTCTTTCTAAAAATCGCCGTTCCAAAAAAAAAAATTTTAATGTATTAAATTATATGAGTTTGTAAGAGGAGCATGTAGTCCCTCGCGAGTTTATATAACATTAAAATAGATTGAAATGCGCGACTTTTTGAACTTCACCTTAGAAGTGAAGTGGAAGAATAAGTCGTGTGATATGAATGAAAACGCGTCACGGAATTATCCGAAAAGCAACCTAAGTAGATATCGGTCAGTATAGAGTACTAAGTACTAATCTACATATTAATTTATATAGCTACATCACCCAATCTAATTGGGTTTGTGGAAATTAATGTTTAAATCGTCATTTGATAAATAAGAGTCATGTATTTTACTCGTATAATCACGTAAACTAGTTTATGCGCCTTTGTTAAATTAATATTTATAAAGTTTAAAACAAGTATTAATTTATTTCATTGATTCCAAAATGTTTTTCGGTCAAAAAATTTATAAAAAAAAAACGAACCAAACACTATTCATTTCAGGAAATAGTGTCTAGTTTACAATAATAGACAATCCGAAATTTATGAAAATTGACAGGTTTATGTAAAATGTCGTTACACATCGGAACAACTTTGTAGTTTTAACATTTTGACTTCAATCGGACCGAGGGCCCGTCGAAAATGAGCTCCGCAGCTGCGAAGGTGCCCAGGTTTTTAGCGTTTATATATATATGTTCGTTTACTTTTGAAACGTCGTTCTTACTCGTTTTAACTCTTGTTTTTAGTGATTCTTTGAGTACGTTCTCGTAATTAAAGTGTTATAATGATTTTCCAAAATGTATCTGTTTGTGAACAGTAAATTTTATAAAATAGTTTTATAAAAGTTTAATTAACGTTATAAACTGTATACTATGTTTCTTTTTCGTTTATAAATTTGTTTTTTCGGTGTTTCTTACCTTTTTGGAATCGTCATGAGACGTAGTATTTTATAAAAATATAAAATGTATACTTTATAGTTCGAATTTAAATCAGCCCTTTTTAGTAGTTATATACATTTATTTATATAACTTGTTTTATATTGGTTTTAACTTAGATAAATACACAAATACTCCATAAGTCTTTATATCATATGCCTCATATATTATAAAATCCTTTAGTCCATATTTGTCCAAGAATGTCCAAAAAAATTTGTCAAACTTATTTATTTAACCTCATAACCATTATAATTAAATAATTCTTCATAACTTAACAAATATTTTACATAAATATTCCATTGCTTGTAAATCCTTGATTACAACATATTAGTATATTTTTACATCATATTAGCCATGTATAAGATAAATTTTGGGTATGATTTTAACATGTTCATATGTTGTAAACTTTATTAAATATACTTAGATGTGATTTAACTATACACAATTATGTAAAACATGAAAATAAATAATGGAATAGATTAAGAACTTAGATAGACCTTAGGTGAATGAGTGATGAATGAAGAACAAGATCACACCCTTGTGATCAAACCCAAATTTCCAAAGAAAACCCTACTTGTTTAAACCTTGCAAATGTTTAACAAGCCTTCAAATCTTCTTGGTATGGCTTAAATATGTTGTGAGAACACTTGTAAATGTGGAAAAATAAAAATGTTATGGATTGATTATAGAAAGGGGTGTTTGCCGTGGCCAAAGGGGGGGGGGGGGAAGGAGAGAAAGTTTTGATTTTTGATAAGTAAATGAGTTGTGTGTTTATGTCTTCTTGTTTGCTAGCATTTTATACTTCTAGGACTAGTCAAAGATCAAAGACCAATTAAGTCAATGGTTCCCATAGGGGGGGGGGGGGGGGGTCGGTCAGAGATCAATGGGAGGGTTTGGGGAAAGTCTTGGTTTGTCAGATGGAAAGTACATGAGAGGTTATTAAAGAGTTGTGTTCTTATGTTCCCTAAGTGAGACATTAGCTCTATGAAAAAGTGGAATTGTGTTACTAGATATTTACTTGCCATTTTATCTTGTGTAAAAAGAAAGAAAATGCATCAGTATTATCGTAAAAATTGATAAGTGTAGTCCTAGTTCTGGTTTATTAAATGTTTACTTGTTCAAATGTTATGTCTTGCTTATTTCTTTTCTTTTTTGTAACGGGGCGTCCCACTTGATAAGTGTGGGTAAAATTTTATAAACTTTGATCATTGGAATTAATAATTGTTATTTGTTGAAGCGTAGATTTATTTTTGTGGTTCCGGGAATGCCTAAACGTATTTAATTGCGAAACGTAAACGCTTTATGTAACCGATAAAATAAAACATAAGAAGTTAATTATTACTTTAGAAAAATAATATAATGCTTGCCTGATGAAAACTTTAATTTGTTAGGTGCCCGTTTACGTTAATTGATAATTTATAGCTTACGCGATTTAACTTAACTATTATAATTAAAAGTAAATGCATAAAAAAAATATTAGTAAAATATATGACGTCGTAAATAACCTGAAAATACGGAATGTTACAGTCTCCTCCGGTTAGAAGAGCCTTGTCCTCAAGGCTCAGGTTGTGGCACTTGAGGAAGGTACGGTTCGGAGAAAAAGATGCGGATATTTCTTCCGGAATAATGTTGATGAAGAGGCGTAGATAATTATTATTATTATTATTATTATTATTATTTTTTATTATTTTTATTATTTTATTATTTTATTATTTTTTATTTTTATATATGAACAGTGCCCCAACGGTCGGTTAACAGTAACCCCCAACGGTTACTTTCCCCCTTTTTATACAAAATTTTCTCCTCCATTTTCTCCAACTACAACAATTATCTTTTCACTTACATTTCTCTTAGCCAATACTCTAAAAATGTTGCACATCATCACGATGTGGTGATGGAGACGCAGATAGCACTCGCATTTATCGTTGCCCATCTTCACTTACAAAGAAGGATTTCAGTCATTTGTCTTTATTCTAGCAATTCTCGTGCCCCTCATCGTTCTTGCAATCGGCGTAGATCTCTTTTGGAAGGAATATATATTATGGGAGGGTTGTAATTAAACTTGTATTTCCTTTATGTTGTTATGTAATCTTATTTCTAAGATAATAAATGGATGTTGTGGCAATAAATCTATTGGTTATTTTTATTTTTGCCTTTTTATAATTTCGTTACCACGCTTGGTAACTCGTTTGCATTCACTTATGAATGATTTAACCTTGGGTTGTTTTGTTTCAAGATTTGTGATGTTGGTTTAATATTTATTGTTTGCGACCAAGGCTCGGCTCCTAGTGGGCTTATTTGTTCCCTTCAGCTTAACGTGTCTGTTGTAACACTTTTTTTGATGATGTCGACTTTATATAGTAAGGTGGAGTGAAGGTTATGCTTAGTTGCTACGGTTTTGATTCGTTTCTCAGAAGTAACGCGTTTTATGAATACTCACACAAAACTTGATGCCAAATGAAAAATTGTTTCTGGACAAATGTGTGCTCATTTTTGTCCTAATTGTGTGTGATGTATAAAATGTATCAAAATGTTTTATGACGAAATGAATTAGTCAATAAAGGAACGGTGGAAGTTGCTCATAGGGTGACAAAAAAATAAGGTTATATAGGTTTGAATCACGATTGTTTCTAAAGGGATAGGTACATAACTGTATAAAGAATATCTGAACGAAGCAGAAGCAGTCAAGAAAATTAACGTAAGATTATTTCAATCAACAAAATGAATGTAAAAAGTCGTGTTCTAAAGGTAGGTGCTCCAAGGTGACACGTATGAGGTGAAAAGTTAATTGTCGTACTCCCATTAACCGGAAGGCTTCAAAACGATGGATTACAAAACAACATATGCGATTCAAAAGCATAAGAAGAGTGTCAAAACTCGGGGGGTTTTGAATGGAAAGTAACTAGTAAGAATTTACAAAATATGGAATTTTCGAATATCATCAAAAGGGAATAACGTAAAGTCGAGTAACATGTTGGAGTTAATCGTAAGAGTAAATCAAGAAGACATTATTCCTCTATGTATAGGTATCCATATATATACCAGCATTGACGGCTCAGGGAGTAAATGAGAAATCAGGAAGTACACGAAAATCAGAGTGATCAATATTTATATAACAGGCCGATATAAGGTAAATAGTAAGACGTCATATCATAGTCTAGTATTAAATACTCATTATCCATGTAATAGTAGTAGATTAGTAGGGATGCAAAAAGACTGGCTTATAAATTACCGTGAGAGTAATGCATCTGCGCGAGACAATCGGACTAAAACAAGGGATAAGACTCTAAATTTTGAAAAAAATGGTCATAGTCTTAGGTTTTGAAAACGACTTAGTTCTCTATGACTTCAGCTCTGATACCATCTGTCACACCCCCAAAATCGGACGGCAGCGGAATAGTAACATTGGGGTGCGACTTCAGGGCAACAAACACATTGTCACGGCCATAAAAAAAAAAAACACATAAGAATTAAAATAAAAAAAGAAAAAAAAGTAAACGAAAAATAAAAAAAATAATAAATAAAAAGCACAACTAAACTAAATACCTACTACTAACTATTTATATAACACTATCTACTAGAAAATTGTAATCCTAATAAAATCCACCACTAAAAAATTATAAAAAAAAAGTAAAAACAATTTATAAAAAATACCAAAATAAAACAAAAACTTGAAAAATAAACAAAAAAAAAAAAAAAAACAAAAAAAATAAAAAACAATTAATTATAAAAAAAAAATAAAAAGACAAAGAAAAAAAAACAAAACAAAAAAAAAAATACAAAATAAAAACATATAAAAATAATTAAACAAAAAAAAAAAATCTACTGATACCGCCAATAAAACAGTAAAACTAAAAAAATAACAAAACAGCAAAAAACGAGACCTTCAAAGAGACGTTTTAAGGATAGAATTTCACATTCGTTATATTAATAAAATTCAGGAGTGTACGTATGGGATCCCATTTATATGCAATAGAACATTTTGTTTATTTTAAAACGTTGGTCGAATGGTATACAAGTTATTAGCCTTCAAAAAAAATTATATCCGCGCGACACGAAATGCTAACCCATATGGCTCAGTGCAGGAATAATAACCTGAGGAAAATACACGCAAAAAACGTCAACAATAATGCTGAGTGCATTCTTTGGTTTAAGTAAAAATAGTATTGAATGTTTAAGAAATATTTTAGAAGGGAAAAGTAGCTTACAACATTTAAAAGTGTATTCCGAAATCCAGTTGCTTCCATAATACACACAAAAATCCCTATAAAATGTTGATTTAATAATCTAGTAATGTTCAGTAATGGACCACAAGATCGAAGTAATGTGTGGACTAAGCACGTATTCCGAGTCAAAAACAAATAATAGCAGACTATGTACGTATTCCATAGTCCAAAAATATGTAAGGTAGACAAAGAAGAAACCAATTCATCATGTATAACACTTTTATTATTGCACTAAGTCATGACACCGAAACCTTAACGTACTTCAATCAAGAGATGGAATGCCCAACAAAGTAGGATGTTCTGCCAACATACCTAGAAGTAATACCAAATGTTCAATGACACCATAAGTCAGCTTTCGTGACCCCATAAGAAAGGTTGGGGATTGTCAATCCCGATAGTCGTATCAACACCACTTGCGCTCACGCACTTGAACTGGACAGGTTCATGATAAATCAGGGACTTAAGTGGAAGTGAAGGTACTTAGGCAATACTAGTCAGGCTATTATATCAGGCATAGCATACCCAGTTTGAAACAAACACTTAGTGTCCGAGGTAAAAAAAATGCATAGCAAATCAAACTTAGTAAGCTCATAAGAATCACCATTGTAATTAAAAAATATGTGTAGGCAAGTAAAGCTTTAGTAAAAAATAGTTAATTTAACGCTTTTAACGTAGTAGAAATCATTGGTAAAATGAGCATGTATTCTCACCCGGAAAACAGTTTATGAAAACCATTAAAAGAGAAAAGGTGGGGCTATGAACTCACAAAGTATTGAAAGGTAAATAGTCCTTAGTAAATCAAGAAGTATTTAAAAGTGGACCACAAGATCGAAGTAATGGTGGACTAAGTACATATTCCGAAGTCCAAAACAAGTAATGTAGACAAGAGAAACACATTCATCAAGTCTAAGTATATATTATTGCACTAAGCTCATGACACCGAAGCCTTAACTAGATTTTTGCCCCAATCAGAATATAGGATGCTTGCCAACACCCGGACACCTCTCAATGTTAAATGCACCCGATCAAACTAGTGACCCAAGTAAGGGTGGGGATTGTCAATCCCGATAGATCTATCCACAACACCAGCGCTCACTATAATAGCAATTAACGGTTCATGATAAGTAGGGACTTAAGTGGCAATATAGTGACTACTTAGGCAATAATATTCAGGCAGTAATCTGGATAGCATACAATTTAGAAAACACTTGTGTCCATAGTAAAACAATCATGTTGTTCAAAATTCACGGTTTCAAAGGTAGGTATTCAACGATCTCAAATCATGTAGTAACAAATCAAGCTTTAGTAAAAATAATCATGTAACGCTTACGTATAGAAATCAATAAGTTTATGTAGTAAAACGAGCACGTATTCTCACCCCGAAAACAGTTTAAGAAAACCATTAAAAGAGAAAAGGTGGGGCTATGAACTCACAAAGTATTGAAAGGTAATTGTACTGTAGTAAAATATACAAGTTTGTAAACGAGCATGTATTCCCCTCGCGGGTTTATAAAACATTGAAAATATTGAAATGCGAGACTATGAACTCACCTTAGGAAATGAATGATCGAGGTATAACAGAAAATGCGTCACGATAAAGACGGAAAGCAACCTAATTAGATATAGGTCGAATAAGTACTACGTACTATGAAATAAGTAATACCGTATATAAGTCTATATAGCTACATCACCATCTAATCGTGTTTGTGAAATAATGATTAAATCCCATTTGATAAATAAATGCCATGTATTAAAGCTCGTATAATCGTTAAATAGTTCAATCGCCTTTGTAAAATAATATTTATTAAGTTTAAGACATGTATAAATATTATATAAATGATTCTAAAATGTTTCGCAAAAATTTATAAAAAAAACGAACCAACACTATTCATCTCAGGAAATAGTGTCTAGTTTACAAAATATACATCCGAAAATTATGAAAATTGGCAGGTTTATGTAAAATGTCGTTCCGAACAACTTTGTAGTTTTACATTTCGACTCAATCGGACCCGAAGGCCCTCGAAAATGAGCTTCAGCAGCTGCTGAAGCGTGCACAGTTTTTCAGCTTATATATATAATGTTCGATAACTTTGAAACGTCGTATCTTACTCGTTTTAACTCCGTTTTTAGTGATTCTTTCGAGTACGTCTTCGTAATTAAAAGTTTTATAATTATTTTCCAAAAATGTATCTGTTGTGAACAGTAAATTTTATAAAATTAGTTTTATAAAAGTTTAATTAACGTATAACTCGTAAACTATGTATCTTCTTCGTTATAAATCCGTTTTTCGAGTTTCTTACCTTTTTGGAATCGTCATGAGACGTAGTATTTTATAAAAATATAAAATGTATACTTTATAGTTCGAATTTAAATCAGCCCTTTTTAGTAGTTATATACATTTATTTATATAACTTGTTTTATATAGGTTTTAACTTAGATAAAATACCACAAATACTCCATAAGTCTTTATATCATATGCCTCATATATTATAAAATCCTTTAGTCCATATTTGTCCAAGAATGTCCAAAAAAATTTGTCAAACTTATTTATTTAACCTCATACATTATGATTAAAATAATTCTTTCATACATATAAACAAATATTTTACATAAATATTCCATTGCTTGTAAATCCTTGATTACAACATATTAGTATATTTTTACATCATATTAGCCATGTATAAGATAAATTTTGGGTATGATTTTAACATGTTCATATGTTATAAACTTTATAAAATATACTTAGATGGTGATTTAACTATACACAATTATGTAAAACATGAAAATAGATAATGGAATAGATTAAGAACTTAGATAGACCTTAGGTGAATGAGTGATGAATGAAGAACAAGATCACACCCTTGTGATCAAACCCAAATTTCCAAAGAAAACCCTACTTGTTTAAACCTTGCAAATGTTTAACAAGCCTTCAAATCTTCTTGGTATGGCTTAAATATGTTGTGAGAACACTTGTAAATGTGGAAAATAAAAATGTTATGGATTGATTATAGAAAGGGGTGTTTGCCGTGGCCAAAGGGGGGGGGGGGGGAAGGAGAGAAAGTTTTGATTTTTGGTAAGTAAATGAGTTGTGTGTTTATGTCTTCTTGTTTGCTAGCATTTTATACTTCTAGGACTAGTCAAAGATCAAAGACCAATTAGTCAATGGTCAAAGGGGGAGGGTTCGGTCAAGGGAACAATGGGAGGGTTTTGGGAAAAGTCTTGGTCATTGTTTCTAGTCTTGGTCAAAATGGAACATACATGACTATGTTTATTAAAGAGTTGTGTTCTTATGTTCCCTAAGTAAGACATTAGCTCATGAAAAAAAATGGAATTGTGTTACTAGATATTTACTTGCCATTTATCTTGTGTAAAAGAAAGAAAATGCAAGTATTATGTAAAAATAGATAAGGTGTAGTTCTTGTTTATAATGTATACTTGTATCAAATGTATGTCTTGCTTATTTCTTTTCTTTTTTGTAACGGGGCGTCCCACTTGATAAGTGTGGGTAAAATTTTATAAACTTTGATCATTGGAATTAATAATTGTTATTGTTGAGCTCTTAGATTATTTTTGTGGTTTTGGGGAATGCTAACGTATAATTGCGACATCGTAAACGTTTTACGCAACCAATAAAAATAAAATATAAAAAGTTAATTATTAATTTTGTAAAAATAATATATTGCTTGTTTGACGAAAACTTTAATTCGTTTGGTGTCCGTTTACGTTAAATGTTGATTTTTTTTAACTTACGCGATTTTAATTATGTGATAAGAATTAAAAGTAAGCGCGCACGAGAGAAAAAAATAAAAATAAATAAATAGTGAAATAATGACGAAATAAATGACGTCATAAAATGACATGAAAATACGAAATGTTACAGTCTCCTCCGGTTAGAGGAGCTTTGTCCTCAAGGCTCAAGTTGCGGCACTTGAGGAAGGTACAGGTTCGGAGAAAAAGATGCGGATATTTCTTCCGGAATAATGTTGATGAAGAGGTGTAGATAATTATTATTATTATTATTATTATTATTATTATTATTATTATTATTTATTTTTTTATTTTTTTATTTTTTTTATATGAACAGTGCCCCAACGGTCGGTGAACAGTAACCCCCAACGGTTACTTTCCCCTTTTTTATACAAAATTTTCTCCTCCATTTCTCCATACAACACTTAATCTTTCACTTACATTTTCTCTTATCCAATCCTCAAAAATGTTGAACATCTTGACTTTCTGGCGTAGATGGAATGACTCGATGCACTCGGCATTTATCTTGCCGACTTTCCCATACGATAGAAAGGATTTCAGTATTTTTTGGTGCCCTTTATTCTAGCAAATCTCGTTGCCCCTCATGTTTTGCAATCGGGCCCAATATACATTCCATCCCACCCCAATTTTTTTATCCCCCCATTTACCATTTTTATCCCCCCCCCCCATTTTTTCCCCACCCCATTTTATTAATCCCCATCATTTTTATTTCCAATTTTTCCCCATTTTTTTTAATTCTTTTACCATATTATTTATTTTTTTTTTTTTATTATTTTCTTCCTTTAGTCTCTTCTGAGGAATAGATATTATGGGAGGGTTGTATAAAACTTGTATTTCGCTTTATGTTCTTTATGTAATCTTATTTCTAAGATAATAGTGGATGTTGTGGCTATAAATGCTTTTTGTTATTTTTTTTTATTGCCTTTCGATAAATTTCGTTACCACGCTTGTAAACTCGTTTGCATTTTCCCTGCTAAATTGATTTTACTTGGGTTTGTTTTCAAGAATTTGTGATGTTGGTTAATATTTTTGTTTTTCTTGCGACAAGGCTCGACTCCTATTGGATTATTTGTTCCCTTCTTTTTTTTAGTTTAACGTTTATTGTCCAAATTGTAACATTTTTTATTTTTTTTAATGTCGACTTTATTTAGTAAGGTGTAGAGTGTAAGGTCTGCTTAGTTGCTACGGGGAGTTACTTTCTTCGATTTCAGATTTAAACTGGTTTTATGAATACTTCACACAAAATTTGATGCATTGAAAATTGTTTCTGTCAAAGCGATGCTCATTTTGTCATTACAGGATTGTGATGTAAGAGAAATAGTTTTTATAACGAAATGAAATAGTCAATTAAATAACGTGAAGTAGCTCATAGGTGACAAAAAAAATATTGGTTTATAGGTTGACTCAGATTGTTTTCTTAAAGCGATATGTCATAACAGTTATAATGAATATCCGAAACGAACGCAAAAGGGCAAAGAAAATTGAACGTAAAAGAATTATGCAATCCAACAAAATGAACAGAAGAGTCGCATGTTCGAAGGTAGGTGCTCCACGGTACACGTATGAGTGACAAGTTATTGTCGTATTCTCCCATCAACTAGATGACTTCAAACGTATGGATTACAAAAAAACATTGACGATATAAGAAGAGTGTTCCAACTCAGAGTGAATGTAAAGTAATAGTAGAATTACAAAATATGGCCGAACCGAATCTTCTCGATAATCATCAAAAGGGAATAAAGTAAAGTCGAGTAAAATGGTGGAGTTAATGTAAGAGATCAAGAAGAAATTATCCCATATGTATAGGTATCCCATTATATAATACAGCATGACGCTTAAAGGAGTAAAATGAGAAATCAGGGAAGTACACGAAAATCAAAGTGATTAATATTTATATAACAGACCAATATAAGGTAAATAGCATTCACCTCACTCAAAAGACCTCATATGATAGACGAAGAATGAGGAAATATAGTCTGTATTTAAATTAGTCATTATCCATGTAATAGTAGTAGGGGATGCAAAGAGAGTTATAAGTTACCTGGGGAGCGAGCAGCGCGCAGGTTAAGGATTAAAACAAGGAAAGACCCTCTATTTTGTAAAACAGTATGGTCCATAGTCTAGGTTTTGGAAAAAAGACCTAGTTCTATGACTTCAGCTTGATACAATCTGTACACCCCAAAATCGGACGGCAGCGGATATAGTAACACTTGGGGTGCGACTTCAGGCAAAAACACAAATCACGAAAAAAAAAACGGACTCAGAGACTGTTTTTTTTTTTTCTTTCTTTTTTCTATTTTTTTTTTTTTTTTTTGTTTCTTTTTTTTTTTTTTTTTTTTTTTATTTTTATTTGTTATTTATACCTTACCCACCCTTCATTTTTTTTTTTTTTTTTTTTTATTTTTTCTTTTTTTTTTTTTTTGAGATAATTTCACTTTCGTATATTAAAATCAGAGTTTAACAAAAGGATCTATTTATAATGCAATAGAAACATTTTGTTTATTTTAAACGTTGTCGAATTGGTATACAAGTTTTTAAGCCTTCTAAAAAAATTATATTTTCTACGCCGAACGAATGCTCCCAATGGCTCAGCTTGCAGAATAATTACCTAAGGAAAATACACGCAAAAACGTCAACAATAATGTTGGTGAATTCATAGGTTTAAGTAAAAAGTAGTATTGAAATAGTTTAAGAAATATTTCAGAAGAAAAGTAGCGTTACAACATTTAAAAGTGTTATTTCCGAAATCCAAGTAGTGATTTAATAAATCTAGTAATGTTCAGTAGTGGACCACAATGAATCGAATAATAGGTGGACTATAGTACCGTATCCGAATGTAAGTCCAAAACAATTAATAGATACTATGTACGTATTCATAGTCCAAATAGGTAAGGTAGACAAGAGAAAACATTTATCAGTCTAACACTTTTGTATTATTGCACTAAGGCTCATGACACCGGAAACCTTAACGTACTTCAAATCAATAGATTGGATATTGCCCCATAAAGTAGGATGTTCTGCCTCAAAACATCCTAGTAAGTAATACCTCAAAAATGTTCATGCACCATAAGTCAGCTTGTGACCCAAAGAAAGGTGGGGATTGTCAATCCGATAGATTCTTTCCACAACACTCGCGCTCAGTACACTAGCATGACGGTTCATGATTAAAAAACAGGGACTTAAGAAAAGAAAAAAACAAAAAAAAATAAAAAAAAAAACTGGCAGAGATGGTCTTAGGCAATAATTTCAGGCATTTAATATCAGGCATAAATACAGTTTGAACAACACTTGTGTTCCGAAGGTAAAAAAATACATGCATAGCAATCAAACTTAGTAAGTTCATAATAATCATCAATGTATTAAAATCATGTGGTAGGCAAGTCAAGAGATTTTAGTAAAAATAGTCATTTAACGCTAAGTAGTAGAAATCAATTTCGGTTAAAATGAGGAAATGTATTCTCACCCCGATAAAGTTATGTGGGGAAAACCATTAAAAGAGAAAAGGTGGGGCTATGAACTCACAAAATATTGAAAGGTAATTGTACTGTAGTAAAATATACAAGTTTGTAAACGAGCATGTATTCCCCTCGCGGGTTTATAAAACATTGAAAAGATTGAAATGCGAGACTATGAACTCACCTTAGACAGTGAGCTTGCAAGAATAAGTCGAGGAATGAATGAAAATGGTCACGAAAATATCCGAAGAAAGCAAACTAGTAGATATCGGTAGTATAAGTATAGGGATATCAATTTACATTAACATATTATAATTCTATATAGCTACATCACCATCTAATTGTGTTTGTGAAATAATGTTTAAATCGCATTTGATAAATAATAATTATGTATTTTAATTCGTATAATCGCGTAACTATTTTAATCGCCTTTGTAAAATAACATTTATAAAGTCTTTTAAAAATATAAAAATAAAGTATAAATTTTATTATTTAGTTGATTTCCAAAATGTTTCGTAAATATTTATAAAAAAAAACGAACCCATTTATAAATATCTGAATAATGTAATTATAGTTACTCCTGGTAGTGTATTAGTTACTCCTGGTAGTTATAGTTATTACTACTGGTAGTATATTAGTTACTCCTGGTAGTGTATTAGTTACTCCTGGTAGTTATAGTTATTACTTTCTAAGTCTGACCCGACTATAATGACCCACTAAATCACATTTTCATGACTCGGAGTAAAAAGAGATTTTATGTAAATCGATATTCCGGACGACTTTTTAGTTATAGCCGAGACCCAGAACTCGACGGAAAATGACCAAAATGCCCTTTTTCAATTCTGCTGGAACTTTGACTATTTTAAATAAAAGACAGACTTTGACCTTGGGTTTCGACCCGTTATTACTCAATTTTAAGATTGGCGAGCCTCGCGAAACAGTAAAACATCATTCTGAGCAACTTTCGTGTTTCGCCGGAAGGCTGAAACGGACTCGAAAGTGCTCAAATCGAGCTTTTAAATTCCTGACAGCAAGCGCCATGTATACAAGTGCTGAAATTAAATGTTTAAAATATATATCTCGTTTTCGCCGTAACTTTTTCGTTATTAAGAGTTAGAAGCTCTACCATATATCAAAACGATCGTCTCGGATAGCTCTATCATATTTCAAAGCCTGAATTCAGATTTTATGAAAACTCGATCCTCGTTTGGCGTGCCAAACTTTCTGCTCATTTATATTGCTTTCAAAACACGCTCAAAACTCATTTTTACATGTTTAAAAGTCCTAATGGTGATTTTTGCTATATAGAACATATACATACATAAAATCATAATTATGAAAAGATTAAGGTGTTAGATAACCTTAGTAAGATGTAGTGATCAATGGGAAACAAACCGCACCCTTGTGATTTAAACCCTTAGCTTGAAAACAAGGATGAAAACCTTAATTAACCAAGTGAAACCCTAACTTGTTTAAACCTTAAAAATGCCTAACCAAGCCTTCAAATCTCCATGGGACATCTTAGAAATGTTGCGTGAGTGTATGTAAATATGGTAGAAAAGATTGTATGGTTTGGTTCTTGGGTTTATATTTGGGACGTGGGCAAAGAGAGCAAAAAGGGAGAGAATGGTTTTGATTTTTGATAAGTGTTGAAGTGTATGTGTTCTTCACTTGTATATATATAATATGTATATAAGAAAGGTGGTCAAAGATGTAATAGGAGGTCTAGGGACAAATGGGAGGGTCTTAAGGAATATTTATGGTCAAAATGGAACATACATGACTAGTTTATTAATGAGTTGTGTTCTTATGTTCCCTAAGTGAGACATTAGCTCATGAAAAAGTGGAATTATGTTACTAGATATTTACTTGCCATTTATCTTGTGTAAAAGAAAGAAAATGCAAGTATTATGTAAAAATGGATAAGGTGTAGTTCTTGTTTATAATGTATACTTGTATCAAATGTATGTCTTGCTTATTTCTTTTTTTTTTGTAACGGGGCGTCCCACTTGATAAGTGTGGGTAAAATTTTATAAACTTTGATCATTGGAATTAAAAATTGTTATTTGTTGAAGCGTAGATTTATTTTTTTGGTTCCGGGAATGCCTAAACGTAATTTATCGCGAAACGTAAACACTTTACGTAACCAATAAAAATAAAATATAAAGTTGATTATTACTTTCGTAAAAATAATATATTGCTCGCTTGACGAAAACTTTAATTCGTTTGGTGTCCGTTTACGCTAATTGTTGATTTATAGCTTACGCGATTTAACTTAACTAGGAATTAAAAGTAAACGCGCAAGAGACAAAATAAATAAATAGTGAAAAAAAATGACGAAACTAATGACGTCATAAAATGACCTAAAAATACGAAATGTTACATTTGTGATAGTGTTTATAGACGATATCTTAATCTACTCTAAGACTCAAGAGGAGCATGTAGAACATTTAAGGTTAGTCTTGGAACTGCTCAAAAAGGAGAAACTGTATGCTAAGTTTTCTAAAAGTGAATCATGGCTAAGAGAAGTGCAGTTTCTTAGACAAGTGATAAATGATAATGGAATTCATGTGGACCCTAGTAAGATTGAAGCTGTAAAGAATTGGAAAGACCCTAGAACTCCGACTGAGGTTCGTTCATTCTTAGGATTGGCTGGGTATTACCATAGGTTCATTGAGAACTTTTCTAAGATAGCTATGTCTCTTACTATCTTGACTCAGAAAAGTAAGACTTTTGATTAGGGTGAGGAACAGGAATTGACATTTCAGACCTTGAAGGATAAGTTGTGTAATGCGCCTGTTCTAGCTCTCCCTGATGGACTAGAAGATTTTGTAGTATATTGTGATGCATTCGGGATAGGACTAGGCTGTGTGTTAATGCAAAGAGGTAAGGTGATAGCCTATGCGTCTAGGCAGTTGAAAATTCATGAGGAAAATTATACTACCCACGATTTATGCAGTGTGTTTTGCACTTAAGATCTAGGAGACTTTCTATGTATGGACAAGAGTGTCATCTATACGGTTATCATAAGAGTCTAGCATATCTTTAGTCAGAAAGAGTTGAATAATGACAGCCGGGGTTCGGCTGGATTGAGTTGTTTTAGTGATTTTTAGACGCTGTAGAAATTCAGTACCTTCCTTAGCTAGCAAATGTAGTGGCTATTGCCCTATGTAAGAGGAAGGAAAGAGTAAATCCTAGAGAGTTAGAGCTTATTTGAATAGGTTACTTCAAGTGGAGATATCAAGGATAGGATACTGGTGGCTCAGTAGGAGGCTTTGGGATGTAGATGAATTTGCAGTATTACAGAAAGGTTTAGATGAGATGATAGAACAAAGAAGTGATGGAACTTTGTACTACATGGATTCGAATATGGGTACCTTTGAAGGGTGAGGTGAGAACCCTGATAATGGATGAAGCCCATAAAGTCAATGTACTTGTACACCCAGAGCTATAAGATGTGTACATCTGATTTTGAGAGATAGGTTATTGGTGGTCCCTAGATGAAATAACAATATAGCTGAGTATGTTAGTAAGTGTTTGACTTGTTTGAAGGTTAAGGTTGAGCATCAAAGGCCATCTAGCTTGCTCCAGCAACCTGATATTCCCATATGGAAATAGGAAGGGATAGCTATAGATTTTATGACTAAGTTGCCTAGGACTAGTAGTGGGATTGACATAATCTGGGTTATTGTGGACCGATTGACTAAGTCTGCTTATTTTCTACCTATGCGTGAGGATTATAAGATGGAAAGGTTGGCTAGATTGTATTTGAATGAGATAGTTGCTAGACATGGTGTGCCAATCTTGATGATATCAGATCGTGATAGTCGTTTCACATCAAGGTTTTGGCAGTCGATGCAAGAGGCGTTAGGAACTCGTTTAGACATGAGTACTGCGTATCACCCTCAGATCGATGGTCAGAGTGAGCGTACTATTCAAACTTTCAAAGACATGCTTAGAGCATGCGTCATAGACATTGGGATGTTCATCTTCCGTTGGTTGAGTTTTCATATAACAATAATTATCATTCTAGTGTGATATGTGTTCCGTTTGAGGCATTGTATGGTAGAAAGTGTCGTTCGCCAATTATGTGGGCTGAGGTTAGAGAAGGTCAGTTGATAGGACCTGAGTTAGTGCAAGAGACTACTGAGAAGATCTCGCAGATTAAGGATAGACTTAAGGTTACGCGTGATCGTTAGAAAAGTTATGCTAATAAGAGGAGGAAGCCTCTAGAGTTTAGTGTAGGTGACTATGCCTTGCTCAAAGTGTCACCTTGGAAAGGTGTAGTATGCTTTGGGAAGAAAGGGAAATTAGCACCTAGATTTTTTGGACCGTTTGAGATTATTGAGAAAGTAGGCCCTGTGGCCTATCAGTTATATTTGCCTAAGGAATTGAATAGTGTTCATGACACGTTCCACGTGTCGAACCTTAAGAAGTGTTTGGCTGATCCAACACTGAAAGTGCCTTTGGATGAGATTCGAGTTGATGCTAAGTTAAATTTTGTGGAAGAACCTGTGGAAATTTTGGAAAGAGAGTTTAAGAAGTTAAAGCGTAGTAGGATTTCCATCGTCAAGGTTCGGTGGAATTTGAAACGTGGTTCTGAATTCACGTAGGAACGTGAAGATCAGATGAAATTGAAGTACCCGCATTTGTTTAATGATGTTAGTAGTTGAATTTCGGGGATGCAATTCTTTTAAAGGGAGTAGAATGTGACCTTTGCCTTTTTTGTGTTCTGAATATTCCATTTATAGTCCTTTGACTATTTGACTTTGGTCAGTTTATTCAAATCTGTATCGTGTTGACGGTGGTGATTTTTATGAGATATGCGATGATTTAAGGTTTATTGTGATTAATAATCCCTTTTGGAAGATATTATTATGTTATTTGTATTCCGGGTGGTTTGACCCGTGAATTTTGAAAAATGCCGAAAAACGAGTCTGACACGTTCATTAATGTCCAAATTGAGTTTTGAAGGGTGTAAAGTGAAAATATGTCATGTGAATACTCTAGGTTAATAGAAAAGTATTTTTAAAGTGAATAAAAATGCTAATTAACTTTGGGGTAAATTTTACGGTTGAGTTTTACGAGCATTTAAGTGATCCCGACACGAAAAGAAAGGCCCGGGACTCCCTAGGATCCCTTGACCGGTCATAGCAAGAGAAGGGAACAGCATGGATGTTTTTTTAGCAAGATTGTCCCATTTGTACACAAATATGCTTCCACTAAGATCATTTCCTCATCATTTTTCATTTAAAAAAAACACATACACTTATGTGTTTATATATCCGGTCAAACATAAAACAAACAAGAAATAAATAAATTTTTGAAGATTGATCAAGAAAACATGTAGACATAAATATTTGGGGTTGACTCTAGTGTTTGGTTATTCATTTAAACAACGTTTGGGTTGTCTAGTTCGTGTCGAAATCTACAAATTTGAAGATTTTCTTGTAAGTTTTCAAATTTAAAGTTCCTTTGTCCTTTTGGGTTTATTTTGATGCATAGATGTTAGTTGTACAAGTTGATCGTTGTGAATAGAAAAAAGGAAAAAGAGGAATTTTGTAGTTTTAATATTGTGATCGTGATGGTTGAATAATATATATTACTAGATAGTTATTTTTGATAATAGCTTGTATAGCTTATTGCGGGCTTATTTTTAAGCATTTATTGACTTATTTTGAGCTTATGGCTCACGGCTTGTTTGGTAATCACAAAGGGAATTGATTTTTTATTATTTTGTGTTATGGCGTACGTTTGTGGACTATTTTTAAGGCTTTTGGTAGTAACCAAATGCGATACGTAGCTTATTAGCTTATCTTAAAGCTTAATATACGTATTTTGGAGTTTATGGACTCACGGCCCAATAAGCCCATTTGAGCCGCGGCTTAATGGAGGGGCTTATTGTGGTCCGGATTATTTCTACATATAAGTATATACTTATATATGTAAATGGACTTTGGTTTTGGACTTGGATCGTATTTTGGACTTATAAATGTCCTAATGGACCCTTGTTGGGCCTTAAGGCCCAATAAGCGATATTTAGTAGTTATGAGAATTTTGACGGACTTTTGAAAGTGGAAATGTATTTACGAAGTGATATTGAATGATATTTTGGAGAAAACGTGTTGGTAAGCGTTAACGATGGAGATTTTGGAATTTTGTCGAAAAGTGTCGAATTTGTGAAAAATGTTGAAAATAAGGTTTGAAACCTTGGAAAACGTTGTATAAACGTACGAGTCATGTCAAAATTTCGTAAAAAGTTTATACTTAGAAATTTTCTTAAAAACATGATTTTTGATTTTTAAATAATAAAATAATATTTAATTATTTTATTTATTTAATAAATTCACTAAAAGACGAAAAATATAATTTTTCTCAAAACTTCTCTAATGTGTTTATTATGAGTAAACGTTTCATTTTCAACCGTATAATGATTATTTTGAAGTGACTTAAGGTGTACCGAATATAACTTGTCGAGATATATTTTATAATTAATAATTTTAAACTATTTATTTACTATTACTTATTCTATTTTCATCTTAAATAGTATAAGTATGTATTATCGGGGAATTAGATTGATATGACTAGTCGGAAATAATTTATCAAACCATCACGCACGTAGACCTATTTTGGGTAATTGTACAACGCTTCAAAAACTCAATGCCTCAAACGTGAAGATTGTTTTGGAATTGGATGATTTAAATTGAGACATTAACTGGGGATAGGTCGTGTGCGTGCATCGTTGCATTTTCTTGTGTGATTAAGAGTTGGTTGCTAAAGACTTGCTTGAAGTGAGTTCTCGTAGTCCCACTTTTACTGTTTTTTCCGTTGGGTGAAAATGATAACTCAAAATGTGTTGTGAAATGTTTGAATAGATCAGTGCGAAATGTGGTTTTGTTTTTGGACAAGATATGCTAAGCTTATGAAAATGTTATTGTGAATTTTTATGTGTTGTATGATTGTTTGGAGAGGTATGGTATGCCTACCCAGTATTTGTGTGTTTTTAGAGGGATGGTTACGCCTACCTAGGGTTTTGTGCGGTCCTGCCCTATTTTAGTGATCCAGCTGTAGGGCCCTTTAGGTGCGGTAAGTGACATAAGGTTATTGATTAGCGGTGATGCTAAGATTTGTTTGAATATATTCACTTTGCATATATATGCTAGTTCCACTATTGAAATAATATTGGCATCAACTTTTAGGTTTAAGGTCAAACCTATCGAGCTCACCAACATCATGTTTGACGTATCGAGTATCATTTTCAGGTGAAGTGAAAGAAGATAGTTTGGTGATTGATAGCAGACTTAGAAGGTATTCCCGTGTGAAATTTCGTTGATAAGTCTTGCTTGCTTGTTGTTTGATTTTAGTTTCGGATGTTTTGGATTAGAAGTTTTTGGATTATGGTTCTCACTAGTGTGGGCATTTGAATACTTGTAAGGATTGTAGATTTTAGTGCGATTATTGGGACACTCACTTGAGTTTGTTCAAGGTTGATGGTCTTCATAGCACTTGGAGTTTATGCAATGTAGTTTTCTCAATTTTGTATCTTGTGTTATGATTGATCATTATGTTGCATTCCCGAGTTTCAGCCATTGTCGGGGTGTGACATCTAAAAATTATGAAATTTTAAATATTACCTTAAAATATAAAAACATAGCTATTGCCAAAATACTACAACGTTAGGTGTCCCGGTTCACTCCCGGAGATGATTCTCAGATAAATAGCGGGAAAACTTCCCGGTTAAACGTAAAAGTTAAACGAAACTTTAAAAATTAAAATTTGCGACCGGTAACGGCTAAAATATTAAACGCAAATTTTTAGGATGTCACATCCTTTCCCCGTTAAAAGAACTTTGTCCTCAAAGCTTAAGACGTAGTTTCTGCCATGGGCGCAGAATTTGGGAAAAGATGAGGGTACTTCTTTTGAATTTGATCTTCACGCTCCTAGGTGAACTCAGGACCTCTCCTAAAGTTCTAGCGTACTTTGACAATCGGAATACGACTCTTCTTTAGACGTTTGACCTCACGGTCCATGATCTCGACAGGCTCTTTGATAAAGTGGAGTTTGTCGTCGATTTGGATTTCATCCAACGGTATAGCAAGAGGTTCATCAACCATGCACTTCTTCAAATTCAAGACGTGAAACGTACTATGAACTCTACTCAACTGCTCTGGGAGTTCAAGTCGGTAAGCAACGGTTTCTACTTTGGCAATGATCTTAAAAGGTCCTATATAGCGAGGGTTCAGCTTTCCCCATTTGCCAAAACGTATCACCCCTTTCCATGGTGACACTTTTAGCATGACCTTATCTCCTATTTGAAACTCAAGGGGTTTTCGTCTTATGTCGGCATAGCTCTTTTGACGGTCATGGGCAGCTTGGATACGGCTCTTGATTTGGACGATCTTCTTAGTTGTCTCGTGGATGATCTCTGGGCCAGTGAGCTGTTTATCTCCAACTTCAGCCCAGCAGATAGGTGATCAACACTTGCGCCCATACAACGCCTCAAATGGAGCAGCCTTAATGCTGGTATGGTAACTGTTGTTGTACAAAAATTCCACTAACGGTAAATGCTTATCCCAGCCTTTTCCAAAGTCAAGTACATAGGCACGTAACATGTCCTCCAACGTCTGAATAGTTCTCTCACTCTAACCATCGGTCTGTGAATGGTAAGCCGTACTCATATCCAATTGAGTACCTAATGCTTTATTAAGAGATTTCCAAAAATGTTAAGTGAATTTCCCATCAAGATCAAAGATGATCAAAACTAGTACTCACATGCTTGTGAGAATTCATGTCCTCCAAGTTTACTGTTTATCATCGTCTCTAATGTCGTATCTTCTCTTGATAGGCTAAGATAAATGAGCGAGAATTAGGAGAACGATCATCGATTACCATATCGTTGTCTTGACGGTTGCGTCTTTGAAATTTTGTCCAAAACGTCCATCGTTATGTTCTCCCATTTCCATTGTAGGATTTCTGGTTGAACAACAAAAAAAAAATAATCAAACCGGACGGCTTTCTAATAATTCTACTTAACCTTAGGCGAAGTGTTTAAAAACTTACTGACATTGGTGGCAATTTTTGGCTTCATGTTAGGCACCATTACAGTTCTTAAGTCTTGGTACATCTTATACGATCCAGGTGGAAAGGGTTGAATGGATGGAAATACTTTGCCTTATGAGACTAAATGGCATAATCAAAGCTCTCAGGTCACCAAAACACGGATCCAACTTTGATTGTTTCAATCACAATGTTCGTCAGTACGACGGTATCTACCTTGTATTAATCATGCATTGCAAATTTCGTTGGAGGAAGTTCTCTTCTTTCCTGGCTTGCGATTGAGCACTCAAAATCTGCTTAGGAAGGTTTAACCCTATTGTCATAACTAAGCCCAAACTCATAGCGGCTTACTTTTTTCCTTTCGACTCAGGGCATCAGCCACTATGTTCGCCTTTCTTGGGTGATATCGAATCTCACAGTCGTAGTCGCTCAACAACTCTAACCATCGTCGTTGTCTCATGTTCAGCTCCTTCTGATCGAGAATGTGTTGCAAATTCTTGTGATCGGTGAACACGACACACTTTGTACCGTACAGATAGTGTCTCCACATCTTCAAAGCAAACACTACTGCCACCAAAGCTCTAGTCGTGTTGTGGTAATAGTTATTCTCTATGAACCTTGGAGCTAGCGGGCCGTTGCGATAAGCTTATGCCCTTCTTCTTTTTGCCTATCAACCGCACCCAACCACTTTATTTCGTAGATCACTAATATACTCACTCAAAGTTATACTTCATTCGGGTAAAGCCAAAATCGGCGCACTACACAATTTTTGTTTCAACAAACTCCTAAATGCGCCTCTGCCTTTTCTCCCCAATCAAACTTCATGCTTTTCTGAGTCAACTTCGTCATAGGCCTAGCGATTTTCAAGAAACCTTCGATAAATCGTCGGTAGTAACCAGTAAAACCTAGAAATTAACGAATCTTGGTTGATGTCTTGGGTGACGCCCAATCCTTGATTGACTCAATCTTAGCGGGATCAATGTGAATACCTTCACAGTCATCACGTGACCAAGAAAATTATACCTTTGATAAGCCTCAAAATCTCACTTTGAAACTTGGCGTACAACTTCCTCCTTCTTAAGTAACCTCAGATCATAACTTAAGGTGCCATTATGCTCCTTTATGCTCTTGGATTAGATTCAAAGTATCATCGATGAACAACGTTCACGAATCTATCCAGATTTGGTTTGCACACCAGATTCATCAAATCCATAAAATATTGCGGTGTGTTAGTCAACCAATATGGCATTACTTGATACTCGTGGTAGACCATAGCGAGTCCTAAATGCAGTCTTGGGAACGTCTTCCTCATGAACTCTGAGTTGGTGATAACCAGATCTCAGGTCGATCTTAGAGTAGACTCTTGACCCTTGCAGTTAATCAAACAAGTCGTTGATTCTTTGAAGTGGGTATCGATTCTTCACAGTAAATTTGTTTAGTTCACGGTAGTTGATACACATCCGAAAAGATCTATCTTTCTTTTTGACAAACAAGACCGGAGCTCCCCAGGGTGAGGAACTAGGTCATGTAAATCCTTTGTCAGCAAGTTCCTGCAACTGAGTGGATAACTCTTGTAGTTTGGCTGGTGCTAATCGGTACGACGCTCGTGCTATAGGTGCAGCACCAAGGACTAAGTCGATTTGAAATTCAACTTGTCAAGCAGGCGGTAGTCCAGGCAAGTCTTCTGGAAAGACTTCCGGAAATTCTCATACGATTGGCACGTCCTTAACCCGCTTCTCCTTTGACTAGTCCTCATTCTTCTTGGATGTAACTTGCGCTAGATATCCTTACAAATTCCCCCTACTGTAATATATTTCTGGGTTCTTTGTACCACGGATTGATGTTTCAGATTTCAAACTTACTTTTCGCCGTCATAATTGTTACCTCGAATTATCAACACTTCATCTTCATAAGGGACACGGACAACCTTCTCGTAAAAAACGATCAACGCTTAGGTATTTCGCCAAACTAATCAATACTGATGATGACGTCGAACTACAAGTTTCTTACGGGCATTAGATCTATGTCGAACGGATGACTAATAATAACCTAACGTACAGCCTCTAAGGACAACATTTGTTTCTGAAATTCTTCCATCGGCAAGTTTTACGGCATAACTAGTATCTAAAGTGGATGATGCAACATCAAGCAAGGCACTAAAGGTAGACGACACAAAACTCCTATCGGCTCCCGAATCGAATAACATAGAAGCATAACAGTTATTGAGAAGGAACGTACCCGTGACAACGTTTGAATCGGGGTTTGCTCCTCCTCCTCCAATAGCGTAAGCCTTTGTCGTAGCTTTATCACTTCCAGTCTAGTTTCCAGTCTTGTTTCTACGGTTCTGATTTCTCAACTTAGGACAATCTTTCTTAAAATGTCCTAGCTTTTCACACTCATGACAAACAATACCCGGCTGACTCCCAACTGGGGCTCTCTGAGTGTTTGGTGTAATGTTAGTCTAGTCTTACAATCCTAGTTTTTGATGACCGACTTCTTACAGAATATCCACATCTCATAGTACACGACCCTACATGGTGCAACTTGCACTTGTTGCAGTAAGGAAGAGATCCAACATACCCATTTTTCTCATTGTTCCCAGCCATGTAAGCTCTTGCCACATTCTGGACTCTAACATTTTGCCGCTTGAAAACTGGTTGTTGTCCATGATTGTCTCTCGGGTTGTTATCTAACCTTCTCTTGTTTTCAGCACTTCTAGCATATCCCCTCAGCTTTTGATCCATTAAGTTGTTGGCAATGCGAATTGCATCTTGAAGTTTAGTGTGTTCGGCAGCGATTATATTCCCCTGGATATTGTCAAGCAAACCTCCAATGAATATCTCAACTTTGTCCTCCTCATTTGGGACCATTCTAGTACACAATAGTACCAGTTGATAAAATCTTCTGGTGTAAGCAGTCATGTTGTTTCCTTTTACAGCCAAGTTCCATAACTCGGTTTCCATCTTCTAGATCTCATTTCTTGGACAATACACCTCTGTCATCAGCTTTATGAGCTCTATCCAACTCATGGCATAGGCGGCCTCAATCCTAATTGTTCTCTTATGGGAGTTCCATCATGTCAATGCACTGTTCGGAAGCGTGCACATAGCATACTACACTTGGTACTTCTCTAGACAGATGCTAATGTGGAACACCGTTTCCATCTTCTCGAACCAACGAGTTAACCCAACAACTCCTTCCGTCCCATTAAAGCTAAGTGGCTTGCACTTCAGGAAGTCTTGATATGTGCACTCTAGAGCAGGCATAAATCCTCAAAAGTTATAGCCATTTCCTCCTCCGTTCCCATTACCATTTCCATTCGCTCCTCCATTTCCATTTCCTCCATTTACTTCCCCCTGTTTACCCCATCTCCTATAAGTGGTTCAAGGTTCTTGGCAGCGTCACGAGCTCCCAACGCTCCTGCCAATCGGCGGTCAATTTGTTCGTTAATTCCTTCTTGTGTCCTTGATGCTCCAGATCAGGTGTTAGGCATTGTCCTACAACATAACAATACACAACACGATGAAATTTCATAGTGATACGAGATTGTTAACGGGGTTCGAATAAAATAGCAAGTCTCATAATACGAAAATACATGATCACAATAACTTCGTGATAATGCCACAATTTAGTAATAATATAGCATGCAACAAGCAAAAGAAAATATATCATTAAGTCAAGAATATTAAACATAGAATAGTAATCATTAGATTTCATATCATCAATACTAATGGTTACAACATGGTTCCAAAATATAGGATTTACAAATCCCTAATAACTAGCTACTACTAGGTGCTATGGGTCAACACTAGGAAAATCGATAAATAATCTAAGAACGGTAACCCATATGCCTCCGGGCATAAGCCTCAAGCCTAGCAATCCTCATGTGATCATAAAATCTGAAACACCAAATCTGTCTCATCTTGTTAGGATTATGAAAATCCATGTAAAAGACTCGGTCACCCCGTGTAATGTCTAGCATAGGTTAGCTTGTAGCCTTAATATTAATCGTTTAATTATCGTATGACTTATGGTGTTGGGCCGGGTCTTTACCCACATGTTAGCCCACTCCATAGCCCACTTAGGGGCACAAAACTCATGTATTTATACCCATTTCCAGCCATGGGAAGGGGTTGGTTGATCATTTCATAATACACACTCATAAGGTGTAGTTTCTCTTACTAGAACTTACTTTCTCTCTTTACAAAGTAGGCCAACCCCTAGATCATTGATTGTGTTATGATATCCAATATCCTAAAATTGGTTTCAGAGCTCATGGGATGATTAGCTAGATTGTGTGTGCGTTTTCTTGGTTAATTTAGATCAAAAGTTTAGTTTTTGAAGGTTTATGGTCTTATTCTTGACACTCTTTGATTCTCACGTTTGTGATGTTAAAGTTAGTGTTTTTATAGTTGTTATAGCCTTCTAGGATCAAGTTGTGCAAAAGAAACCAAGCAAAAACGTTCAAAAGGGTGATTTTTAGGTGTTTTTAGGTGAAAAAGTTTGTATTTTCTTGACTGCGTTTTGTCTCACTGGCATATTCTTGGTTGCGTTTTGCCTCTTGCGTTTTGCTAGAAAAGGACACTGCGTTTTGTCATTTTGTGAAGGACAACTGTACTGCGTTTTGTCTTATTAGGAGCTGCGTTTTGTCTCTTGCGTTTTGCTTCCTGCATTTTAGTTTATCAAAGGTTGCGTTTTGGTTCTGCATTTTGGTTCTGCGTTTTGACTAATTGAAGACCTTTCTTGCGTTTTGCCTAGAAGAGACTCTGCCAATTTCAAAACTTGATTGCGTTTTGTCTCAAGATTGGATTGCGTATTGTCTCAAGATTGGATTGCATTTTGTCTCAAGATTGGATTGCAGTTTGTCTCAAGATTGGATTGCGTTTTTTCTCAAGACTTGATTGCGTTTTGTCTCAAGACTTCTTATGTTTTGTCTACTTTTGAAGACCTTTACTGCGTTTTGGTAGAAAGAAACTCTGGCAAAAA
>BQNB010002048.1:0-19754 GCA_026074375.1 Tanacetum coccineum | reverse complement strand
TGGGCCCTCAATCAATTACAACAGCCAATTTGTGTGCATTTGACAAAGACTGTGAAGACTTTGAAGGCCCAATCCTAGCTCAGTTACAGCCAATCTCAGCCATTGCAAGCCAAAACCAAAGTATTATAGCTTATTGGGCTTGAAAAAGCCCAATAGCTAAGCCTGTACCTTATTGGGCCCAACCCAAACCCAATTGGGCCCAATAGCACAAACCTAAAGGCCCAATACAAAACCCAAACCCAATTGGGCCCAATAGCACAAACCCAAAGGCCCAATACAAAACCCAAGCCCAACAAAAGCCCACAATTCTTTTTATAAAACTTTAGGGGCTAAATTGCCAATTTTAAAAGTTGTTTTATAAAGAAAAATGGAAAAATAAAACACAAGGGCTGGTTTTGCAATTTGCCAAAACCTTCCTTTTTACCCTTTTCTTTATAACCAGAGGGACTGTTTTTGTAATTATTCAAACCTTTCTTTAATTCTTTAGTTATAAAAACAGAGGGGCTTGTTATGTCCATTTGGAAACTTCATTATAACTGAAAAAAGGTTAAAAAGGAAATGAAAAGAGGTGGTAAGTTGGGGGGTAAAAGTTGCATCTTTTCCAAACTTACCATTTAAACCTGCAACCACTTGGGTACTATTACCCCTTCCCGCCAAACCATTTCCCTCCCTCTCCCATGGTTTCTAGGCCATACCACTACCCCTAGTACACTTCCCAGCTCACCCTAACCCTATACCCACTCACCCCAACCTTATAATCCATGCCCACTTGGCAATCCCACTCAACCCGAGACCCCTTTAATGGTGAGATGGTGTACAAAAAGGAATGGAGGGCTAGGATTGAGTATGCTGACCTTCTACACACCCAACAAGCACTAACCAAGTCCTGGGAGCTTCTATAAAAGAAAAAAGAACAACCCGAAGTCACAACACATTGCACCCCTGTTTTTACTTTTGTAGTTTAAAATTTAATTAAGTTTGCTTTAAAATTATTATACTCAGTTGTTTTAAAAGCTTTATGTTGTAATATTCTGCATTTTTAATAAAAGATAAGAGTTTTTTGTGTTATTGCATTTATCAAAATTTGAAGTGTAAATTAAGCCATCAATTCTGTTTAAACTTGCATAACCATGTGTAAAAGTTGTTAAGCTCAACTTAACATCACTGTTCTAGCCTTTATTTCTTTTAAAAAAGCTAAAAAAATACGAATTTATAAATTAAGGGGGTGTTTGGTTTAGACCCCAAAATGGGTCATATGGGATTTTTAATGGGTTATAACCACTCAGCCAACTTTGGCTGAGTGTGTGGAGTTTAATAAGCCACTTCAATCAAGCTTTTTAGTGTAAAAATAAGTTTTTAAGGGTCCTTTGCTTTCTGTCAAAGTTTTGTAAGCTACAAAGTGAGCTAAACCACTTAAGCTGTGTAGACAGCTTAAGCACACCCTTAGTGTGCTTATTTAGTCATAAACTAGCCCCTTTCAAGAGCCACTTTGTTCTGTTGACCAAGCCAAGTCAAAGTACCTAAATATCATTTCTTTGTAAACCCTTAATTTCAAGCCACAAAATCAGCAACTTTTTCTTAACCCTAATGGCTCAAACTTTGAAAATAAGCTCATTTGCCTCCATTGTTAATCTGTTTGTGGTTGGTTTTGGGTAAAAAGCTCTTAAGTGCTTATTGCATAAGCCTAAAAAGCCCTTAAGCTCACTGTTGGATCTCCCCTGGTGCTGAGCATCCAATCTCAACCCCTTTTTCCAGCTTATTTATCCACTAGACCCTAGTATCTTTTAGCTTTTATATGTAGCTTATTACTAGCCCTTTAAGCCCCCAAAATAGTGTAGCTTAATTATGCCTTTAGCATAGCTTATTTTAGCAGCAAAGTAGAGGTTTTTCTGCTTTTCTTTAATCAGTCACATAGCTTATTTCTGTTCTAGCTTATTTTAAGGCTTATTCTTGTTAATCTTAGTTCACTTAGGTAGATTAACCCTTAATTTTATAGAATTACCAAATTTCAGCTTATTTTGAGCTCTTAAGCTCAAAGAAAAAGCCAATAAGCTCTTTGAGCTATTGAGCTTCTGTCAGTCAAAAAGCTCACTTTTCTGGCTTATTAAGTTCATTTCAGGCAATGTGCTTTTTATGAAAAAGCTTCACCATAATCCCCTTTACAAGTTTGCTTTTATAGCTTTTTGATAATAAGCACTTTGGACCCTCTTTGAATATCGGGGTCCAACTCAGGGACCATTAGTGTAAATTTCTCTTTTATAGTTAACAATGTTAGTTCCCCTTGTTAGTATGTTGTTACCTCGTTAGTCCTTGCAGTCCTTTCACTGTTAGTCCCTATAATTAACTGCTGTTAGTATAATTTAATTTAATTAATTAATTTAGGTTTAAAATTAATTAGTTTAATTACTTTTTATTTAAACAGTAACTTTTAGGCATTTTTATATTTTTAGAATTGTTAGATTTTTCTTTATTTAATTTTATTTTTTCAGAATTTTTATAACTTTTATTTTTTGTCTTTTTCTATTTTCTTAGTTTTAATTAGTTATTAATCTTTAAAAATTCATAAAAAATCAGAAAATTAATAAAAAAATATTTTTCTTTTTTATAAAATTTTCTTTTGTCATTTTGTGTCTAGGAAAAATATAATATTTAGTATAGGCTTAATTTTTCTTAAATTTCAGTCTTAGACCCGTTTTAAACCTAAAACCTGTTGCGTTTTACCGGTTTCTTTTCGTTTTAACATTCAAACGACCTCCGTTTTAGTTCTAGTTTTCTTTATTTTTCAAATTAAGTTAATTAGAATTTAATTTTGATTTTTAATTTAATTTAGCATTTATTTTCTTAATTTTTAGTATTTAGGTTTCCCGATACCTGATTCTGTTCCCCGTATTTTAGTATAGATTTAATTTTAGGATTTCCCTATAACTAATTTTGTTTCCCGTAGTTTTTAAGATCCCCATTTCCTATATATGTTTCCCGTAGATTAAATTAGGTTTTATTTAATTAATTTTAGTTGTAATTATATCAGTGTTTCCATCATATCTAAATATTCTCCATCATTCAATTTCTCATCAAACCAGGATTACTTTCAATTGCAGCCTCGTTGGGACATACGACCCGGGAATATCTCTTCCGGAATCTTTTTATCATTGATTCTATCTTGTGTATTTTATCCTTTTGTGGAATTTGACCTTTTGCCTTGGTCAAGGGCATTCGGTTAGGATCTGTATTAGGGTTGCTATATAAGTATATACTAAGCCACGAACCAATTTTTGGCGCCGTTGCCGGGGAGGCATTTGCTACGATTGTTATCCGACTTTGATCTGAACTTGTCTTATTGTTAATATATCATATTAAAAAAAAAACACAAAAATATTTTTCTTTTCTTTTTATTAGTACATATCATATAAAAATTAAAAAAAAAATCAAAAATATAAAAAAATTGTCCATAAAAATTAAAATTCACTAATTGGTAAAATACCAAAATATAATATTCTCCACTGAGGTATTATCATAATAAGTTCCGGTGAACTACTGAGTTCCCAATCGAACCAAAGATTTAAAACTTGCCTTCTGTGTCACTTACGATATACGGCTCACCTCATTCTGATTGACAAACTATAAAGTGGGTATAAGGAGGGTTGTTCCTAGGAACTACGACCCGAAAGGAGAAATAAGCTTCGCGCTATTCCTACTCCTCCGCTCACCTGTGCGTTTTTCATTCTGAGAGCTACCGTGAAGTAAGATCGATTATTTGGCTTAAGTTGTCTATCTCTTGTCCGTTTAAAATAGATTGTGAATATATTTTAAATCCAAAAATCCAAAAAAAAATAAAAAATCTTTTTTTTTTTTTTAATTTTATTTTTTCCATCTCGACCAGATTCCCGTGAGCTGAGTCCCCTCATCCACGAGAAGCACCGCCAGTTAATCTCCCACTTCTTCTCATACAACACCGTATAGAAGAAGCATCTCAGGAAGATCCTACCGTAGAGCCAATGGCAGACACTCGAACTATGGCTCAATTGCTCCAAGCACCCACCGAGGGGTACGAGGACGCAATCCTTATTCCTGAAATTGTGGCAAACAATTTCGAGCTAAGCATGGGTTAAATTCATCTTGTCCAGAACAAGAACAGTTCTTCGGTCATGACAAAGAAAGACCGCTATGACTCATATCCGTTACTTCACCAAGATCACCTCCACAATGAGGGTCCCCAATGTTCCAATTTGCTACGATTAAGCTTATGCTTTTTCCATTCTCTATCGAGGGAGCAGCCCGAATATGGCTAGAAAAAGAACCCCCTCGATCCATTCAAACTTGGGACGATCTTGTATCCAAATTCATCAACCAGTTTTTCCCTCCCTCTAAAACGACGAATCTTCGCAATGAGATCACCAGATTTCAGCAGAGGTTCGATGAATCGTTTTATGAGGCTTGGGATCGTTTCAATGATCTACTTAGGGCATGTCCACACCATGGATTCTCAGAATTGCATCAACTTGATACATTCTATAATGCTTTGAACATTAATGATCAAGATTCATTGAACTCCGCAGCAGGTGGAAACTTTTTGGACAAAATGCCTCGCGAATGTTTAAAAATCATCGAGAGCAAGTCCAAGGTTCGTCAAACACGAGCTAAGGCAGTTGTTGCCAAGGTAAGTACGAACTCTTCCACCCAAGCTGTTTCATCTGATGTTGCTGAACTAAAGGATATTGTCCGAGCATTGCTCTTAGACAAGAAGAACCAAGCTTCTGCTCCAGCTCCAGCTCCTGCACCTGTCAAAGCAGTTGAGCTAAGTTGTGTTACTTGCGGTGGTGCCCATTCTCACCAAAACTGTCCAGCCACTCATGGCAACGTTTATCGGGACAACGACCTCAAATGGTTTCAAATCATATTAGACCTCCAGGTTTTCCACCCGTTCAGAACTCTCAAGCTAATAATGCTAACAATTTCAATCGGAGGAATAACTTTAACCAAAACCGGGAGAGCTAATTTTCATCAAATAGAGGTTGGATAAAATCTTTTAAAACAAGTCCAATTTCAGTCAGAATCAACTTCATAGACCCCAGGTTAATCAGTCTCCAGCTTATCAAGCCCCCGTTCCTCAGACACACAGTGTCACCAAGAACGATTTTGACAACTACGTCAAGGCTAATGATGCTATCATGAGAAACATGCAAAATAACCTCCAAAACCAGGGTCAGAGCATGCAAATCGAAACAAACAAATTGAATAATCAAATGGCAAATCTGACTGATATGTTGGCTAAGTTTGTAACTGCCAATACCGCTTCTACTTCAGGGTCAGGGACACTCCCTGGTAACACAGTTACTAACCCTAGAGAAGACTTAAAGGGATAATCTAAACACGATAGCGGTGTTGTCATTTCCAAGGACCTCCAATTATCTACTTCTTAGTAGTTGAAGCCAATTCCCGAGGTGACAAATGGACCAAGTTGCACACCTTCTTGTCTCAAAATGTACCGCACCCGTCAACCTCCTGGTAGGTCCTGAACAATCACACTCCTGTTTTTGAGCCCATTTGTTGCTCTGTGTTGCTCCCGTGCCAAACACTAAAACTTCAGTTTCTTCTTCCATATCCTTCGAGGCGTGATAATGAAAAGAGCGATTATCAAGCTATGAACCAAATCGTAATCTCTATGAATATCTTCAAAAGAGATGAGTTTCGAGATTAGCTTTACGGATGCTCTTGTTTTGATGCCCAAATTGCCTCGACTCTAAAGAAACCTTACTTGGGAATATAAGAGAAAACTTATGAAGTGGCTCGAACTTTCCAATGAACCCTGTTTTCTTTGTCTAGCTCGAACTTCGATGACAAGAACAATTGTGGGCGGTCATTCTTGAACAAGTTTACCCAGAACAACTTGGAGACCCCCGGCAAGTTCCTGATTCCTTGTGAATTTCCAGGGATGGATCGCGTAATGCTTTAGCATTAGCGATTCGGTGCTAGCATTAATCTAATGCATTTTCTGTATGGGCCCAAGAAATAAGCTTTCACTTCCTGATCTTACTCCAACTTGCTTGACACTGAAACTTGCGGATCGATCAATTCTAAACCAATGGGAATGCAAAAGGACATCTCCGTTTTTTTAAAACTGGTATATTTCACTTTCCAGCCGACTTTGTGGTTGTTAGATTTTGAGCCGACCCCCGAGTCCCTTTAATTTCGGGAGGTTGCTCTTACAAGACCAGTCGTGCTTTGATTGATGTGCACAAGGGTATGATTTAACTCTTAGAAATAGGAAGTGAAGCCTTCACTTCCCCCCCCCCCCCCAAATTGGATCAGACTTAGAGATACTCGGCCATTTACACTCAATGACGGCAAACAAGTTTGACCGTCATTGATATGCTTGGTGAGGAATTACTTCAAGGATGTTCTTGGTTTTACTTGATTAATCGCTGAGTGGAAATTCACTCCGTATATGATCCAATTGTTGCTACTTTTCTCCTACCCCTAAACTCCACATTTGGGGATAGTGATTTCCTGTTCTCGAATGAAGCCGACTCTTTCATTGTAGTCTAGCATGATCCTGATTGCAAGCATATTAATCCATTCTACTATGATATGAGGGGGACAATCTTATTCTAGAAGCCATTTGAACAGTGAACCCACCACCCCACTCCAAATCATAAACAATACTATGCAGGGAGGTAGGGAAAAGAGCTAAACTCTGTGAAGCTAAAACCTTGACCCTTCCGTGCATGACCTCCGAGGTTTGAACTCAAGGAACTGCCTCCCCATCTCGAGTATGCATTTTTGAGGGCGTACAACAAGTTGCCCGTCATTATTGCTATAAGAGTTGGGATGTTGAGGAAAAATCCGCTCTCGGTAAAGGTGCTAAACAGTTCCTACAGCGAGCTCTCGCTTGGAAACTTTCTGGACATTCAGGGTATCAACCGAAATTTTTGTACCCACAAGATTCTTATGGAAGAGGACTATGCACCAGAGTCCAACATAAAGAAGAGTAAATCCAAAAAATCCACGATGTTATTAAAAGGAGGCACTCAGTATTTGGTTTGGAATGATGGTTTGAAAATTTTGTTTGGATTTTTACTCTAATCCTTTACTTTGTTCCCGCTTGAAAAAACTTCTCGAAGCTGGATTGATTTACTACCTATCTCGACAGTCCCATGGGTTATTAGCCCGGTACATGGTGTGTACCAAAGAATGGGAGGAATATAAACAAGAAGGAAGAATAAGGAAATAACTGTGGTTATTGAAACGGGAAAAGGGGAAAATGAGTTGATTCACAACTCGTTTCGTTACCGGGAATGGCGGTGTATGCATAGACTATAGTTAGTTAATTGAAGCCACCCGCAAAGACCCTTCCCTCTACCGTTCATGGACCAAATGCTTGAGAGAGTAAGCGGGGAATGAATACTTACTATTTCCTCGATGGTTTTCTCCGGTTATTTCCAAATCCTCCATTGACCCCCGTGATCAAGAAAAGACTATTTTACTTGACCATACGGAATGTTTGCCTACCTTCGCATTGCCTTTCGGCTTAGCAATGCTCCAGGAACGTTTTCAACGATGTATGTTAGCAATCTTTCAGGACATGTTGAGAAGACGATGGAAGTCTTTATGGACGACTTCTCGCCCCCCCCTTCTCTTTCTCCCCTCTTTTCATTTGGAAATTCTTTCCAAAACTGCTCTCCCGTTTTAGACACATGCTTCAAAGGTGTGAAGACACAACTTAAGTCTTAACTGGGGAGAGAGCCATTTTATGGTCAAAGAGGGCATTGTCCTCGGCCATATGATTTCTTAAGAAAGGTATGGAATGTTATTTTGATTGTGAGACGTGAATTATTTGAGGTTGACTACAAAGCCAAATCGATGGGTAATTGCAAAATTACCTCATTCCCTCCACCGGTCAAAAGGATTTGGAGTTTTCTCGGTCTGCCGGTTTTTTACCGTGCGGTTTCATTCAGGATTTTCATAAATATCCCGGGACACATGTCCATTCCTTGAGAAGAATTACTACATTCATCTATTTCCGATGACTGCATTTGGCTCTTTCCAAACATTGAATAGATAGATAGACTTACGGAAGCTCCAATCTTGTTCTCCAACCTGGGACCTTCCGTTGGAGCTTATGTGCGATGCAAGCAAGCGACTTCGCCATTTCATAGGTGAGTTTTGAGGGGCAACGTCATGAGAAAATTTTCGGCCTATCCACTATGCTAGTAAGAACTTGATTGAAGCACAAACAAAACTACACTACGACTGAAAATAGAATTCCTCGCCATAGTGTATGCTTTCGAGAAATTCAGGTCTTACCTCATCTATGACAAAAGACGCATAGTGTATACGGACCATCCGCCCTTAAGTAATCTCTTTGCAAAAAAGATGCCATAGGCGAGATTGCTCCGATGTGGGTTCTCCTCCTCCAAGAATTTGACTTCAAAGGTATTGATACTAAAGGAGCGAGAACCTCGCAGCCGATTCATCTTTTTGTCCAGAGTGGAAACCCGTATGAAACGTCAAGATCCTAAGAGATAATGAAAGTTTTCCTCTTGAGGACGTTATTATGGTGACCTTTCGTGGAGATTTTAGAACCCCGTGGTTTGCCGACTTTTGGAAATTACACGCGGGTAGATTCATTATTGAAAGGGATGTCGACCCTAAGCAGTAAAAACAAGTTATCAAAGATGTTATACACTATTTCTGGTAGACGACCCCTTCTTGTTAAAATTTGTAACGGATCAAGTTGATCAGGCGATGTGTGCCACGCAATGAAGCTCTTGTGATTCTTCGGTTGGCCACAATGGACCACCGGGGGACATCATGTTGCAAAACCTCACAAGCCAAAAGATTCTGTGACTCCGGATTCTTCTGGCCCAACCATTCTATAAAGATGCCCACGAGTTAGCATGTTGAGTTCCCAACGTTTGTGTCGAGACTCAACTCGTGTGAGACATCGGTATGCTCTGAGTGTACGTCAAGAGGAATTGTAAACTTCACAACGTGATGAGATGCCTCAAAACTCCATCCAAGTTTGTGTAAAAATTCTCGCTTTGACAGGTGGGGCATCGACTTTTGGGACAGTTCCCGTTAGTCACGAGGGAGGGAAACAAGTTTATATTCTAGTGGCTAGAGTCACTATTTGTCAATATGGGATTGGAAGCGAAAGCGCTCTCCAACCAATGCATTGCCGAGTAGTTTGCAAATTTCTGAAATCTCTCTGTCGCCAAGATTTGGATTGCTCCCGCGTGCAATCATTAAGTGATCGGCGGATAACCCATTTTTGTAATGACCTACACCCCTACTACCAGCAATTCATCCCTATTCCTTTCACCCCAGTTTGCCAAAGGTCATGCAGAAATATGAGTTACTCACCGTATCTCACCCGCTTATCACCCACAAACAAGTGGGCAAGTGGACAGTATCAAATCGTGGCTGCGATAAGAATGTCCTTGAAAGGACCATACGGTGAAAACCGTGCCTCCTGGTCGGAGACACTAACTAGGATGCTCTTGCCCTATGGGCCTTCCGCACAGCTTTCAAAAACCCATCGGGTGTTACTCCTTACAAGTTGTGATTGGTAAGGCACATGCCATCTTTCGCGATCCGAGCTTGAGCACAAAGCCTATGCGGCCTTAAAGAAGCAAATTCGATCTGTAATTACGGACTGTGATCACATCGTAAAGCTTAACTCAATGAATCTTAATGTAACTTCGGGTTCATGCCTTTGAGAAAACTCTTTGAATCTATAAAGCCAAACAAAGAGGCTCCATGACTCTACCAAGTTCGAAAAACCGTATCTTCAACATTCGGTGATCGAGTCCTCCTCTCTTTAATTCCAGATTAAAGATCTTTCCTCGGTGCGTGAAACTAAGTGTGTCCGTAGTGGAGAGGATATCCTTTCACCATCACTAGAGTATTTCCACGTACGCTCTGTTGAGCTTTCTCAGCCAAAGGGCACCAAATTTCAAACTGTGAAATGGTCATCGCGTCAAGCAATTATCTTTGGAGGAAAAATTACCACTTTGGTAGTTCCAAGCTCTCGTGTAAACTTCCCCAAGGCCCCCTCTAAGAGAACAAGCCAAGATCTTAAGCTTTGAAGGACCTTAGATCCAAATTTCCACTCGCCAAAACAGTCCCGTACAAACCCTAATCCCCTATTATATATCATCAATCAATATCCCAAACATACCCGCTCGCCCACCAAACCCCCAACCCCCCCCCCTCCACCCCACACCCCCCCCTCCCCACATCACCCCCCCCCCCCCCCCCCCCCCCCACCCCCCCCCCCACCCCCCCACCACCCCCCCCCCCCCCCCCCCACCCCCCCCCCCCCCCCAACCCCACCCCCCCCCCCCCCCCCACCCCCCCCCCTCCACCCCCCACCACCCCAACCCCCCCAATAAAATTAAACAAAACTCAACACATCATCAACAAACACCAACAAATCAATTCCCATCCCCTCCCCCCCCTCTACCCCCAACATCACACCCCCCCCACCCACACCACCACCCCCCCCACCCCCCCACAATCCCCCCCCCACCCCCCCCTCACAAACCCCACCCACACCTATTATTCCACCCCCTCCCCCCAACCACTCAAACCACCCACCCCCCCCCACACCCCCCAACCCACACCCCCCCCCCCACCCCCACCACCCCCCACTCATACCCCCCCACCCACCCCAACACCCCACCACACATCTCCCCCCCCCCCCCCCCCCCCCCCCCCCCCCCCCCCCCCCCCCCCCCCCCCCCCCCCACCCACCCCCTGACACCCCCCCCCCCATCCCCCCCCCCATTCACCCCCATCAATAATATCCTGTGACCTGGGTCTCAGCCCACATCGACCCGCGATCACCTAAACAAAGGCTTCGTGGGAGGCACCCTAGCTTATCCGTAGTTGTAATAAGTGTTATTTTGTGAGATAGTTGTCTTTTCCATTACCGTATGTTTCCTCTGTTGTTGTTATTGTTTATGTCCAGGATTGCCCGGGATGGTGAAGACTTCAGTTTTGTCATTCATCAAGAGTTTTCACATTCCTCAGCTTCATTTGGGAATCCGCATATCCTAATTTATCGCTAACGTTTCATCTTTTGGGCATACTCATAAATGGCTTAGGATTAATGTAGTACCCTTCAAAAACTTCGAGGACGTTGTTTAGTTCTTGTTTGGGGGGGGGTATCTTCGATTGGATTGTTGCCCTGCAGCATTCAGTTACCACGTAAACCCGTTTTTTTTTTTACACCAAAATACCCAAAAAAGAAAAAGTGAAAAATTTTCACAAAATATTATAAGTATTTTGTCACGTTTTGCTTTTCTTTTGGGTAGGATTAAGAATAATTTTTGACTTCGATCGGGCGTTGTTGAGCCCTAGCTAGTTCCATTAGGCCCTAAGCTTCACGAATTTTATAGTTTGAATTTTAAAAATGTGTAAGAACGAGAAATGAGTAGAGTTAAATATAAGTTATGTGCTAAGCAGATTCTCTTCTAAAATACAACTTATACGAGTAAACTTGTGTGTTTTCTCTCCCGTGAATTTTAATCACCTAATCATTTACGTACTAATTGAATTCAAACTAAGTCATCGATGTGTTGTTTTCAGAAAAAGCTTTCAAATTGGTAACTTTTTTGAGTTTTCAAAAGCGGAGATTTTGTAGTAATTTATAAGATAAATGCCCAAAGAAGCATGATGAAATGTGAATGCAAAAAAGCATGAATAATTGAAATTTTGCCAATGAGCATTGCAGTTGATATTATGGGAGCAAGTTAAAAAGATGTGTCGTGATATCCCACTCCGCTAGCAACGAGGTTGGGGGTCAAAACTAAGACCATTCTTTACTTCTAGGGATTTGGTGTGTCGTGATATTCTCCTTGGAAGGAAAGGTCGAGTGAGGGTTCAAACTAAGACACCAATCCTTATCCTATTAGGAATAAGTGTGATTGTGTTTTCCCATACTGCTAGCAACGGGGTGGGTTTTTCAAACTAAGAACATCGGTCGTTGGTCGTGTGATATCATACTCACGTTAACCACGAGGGTTAGGGGTTCAACTAAGCATGCACTTCCTAGCTTTAAGAACTTATGATTATGATGTTAAAAATGTTGCAAAAGTTCTTAAAGTTAATCCTCGAAAATCAAGTTACTAGGTCTTAATAAAGTTGTTGCGTTGAGTCTTTGATTATCTTGAATTATGATCTATGAAAATAAGTTGGCCTATGGAAACTTACCTTTATATCTTTAAATTTTTTTTAAATTAAATATGAGTTCACACATTCTATCGTATTTCATGTTGGGAGTTGAAAATTCACACGTCATAAGTTTATGAGGGGCTTAAACCTTATAAAACTTATATCGACCAATGATCTTGTTTAATTGTATAGCTTGGAACTTGTGAAAAATCGAGGCCGATGAAATTATCCGTCAAGGACATCCGTAGATCACTGTATACGGACGCGTCTCATTTATGGATCCCAGTATTAATAAATAAAGAAGTCAAACTTGTTAAAAAATGAGAAAAATCCAAAAAAAAATATTAGTTTGTAGTTAGTGTAAATTCAGAAAATGGTGAAAACGGGGGCATACATGTTTCTACTCCTCTATAATCCTTACATGCGCCCCTCCGAGGCCATCAACATCATAGCCTACCTTTGTTTGGGGATTTGTTATCCTCGTGACCTCTAATATCATACATCACACTCTATATCTCCTCTCTCACTCCTCCTCTCTACAACGACGCCTTCAATCGCGCTATACACCTTCAAATCAGACACATACAATACTACCAACATGTCACAAATACTTTGCTTCGGTTTCTGCATCTTTGTACACTTGTGCAGGAAGTGGTCATCCTCAGCAAACAACAAAGACAGAAATACCAAGCCAATAACGCGACAAAATGAGACCTGGAATGGAAAAGACTGTGCCAGAATGTCAAGGCAAGTCCTAATCATCATACCAAAGTCAGAGTCATACTGAAGATATCAGCAGTCAAACCGGCCCAGCCGGAACTATGAAGAATTACTATTGAATGCAATCTTAACCCATCTGATGGGCCCGGGATAAGCCAATATATATTTAGGAAGACTGTGAAAGCCAAATGGGCCTCAATCACTTTCAAACAGCCCATTTGTGTGCATTGACAAAGACTGTGAAGACTTTGAAGGCCCATAATCCTAGCCCAGTTACAGCCTATCTCAGCCATTATACACACTAAAACCATTATAACCTTATTGGGCTTGGGAAAAAGCCCAACTAACCAAACCTGTACCTTATTGAGGCCCAAAAACCCTAACCCATTCTTAGTGGGCCCAATACAAGGCCAATCCCCTTTTTATAAAACATAAGGACCAAAAATGTAAATTTTATAAGCCTTGTTTGATATTAAAAATGAAAAACAAAATAAAGATAAGGCCAAAAATGCCAAGTTTGAAAAGTTGTTTTTAAAAAGAAAAAAATAGAAAATAAAAAAACAAGGGCTGTTTTGCAATTTTCCATACTTCCCTTTTTTATTAGTTATAAAAACCAGTGGGACCATTTTGCACTTTGCCAAAATCCTTTTATTCTCTTTTTGTTATAAAACGCAACACCCCCAGCCTCCCCCCCCCCCCGCACCCCCCCAACTCCCACCCACCCCCCCCCCCCCCCATCCCCAGTCCTTTAAAACGTTCCATGCTTCGTTGAAAGTTTCGTTTGGTTTTTGGTAAAAAGTAGTGATTTTATTCCGAAGGTAAGTTGGTTTTCGAATGCTATATTGGGGCAAGAAATTGATTTATGAACTTAATAACAAGTCATCCCACATTATGTGAGAATTTATGTAGGAGGTTCTTGTATAGCCAGTCTCGGGCTTTCACGGTCTAGAGAAAAAAGGGAAAAAAAAAGCAAAAGCTTAATCGAAGTTGTACGGAACTTCGGGATGTCTAGAACGATGTGAAGTGACTTTGTTGAAAAATCGAAGGTGATTATGAGGGTCTTGTCTACCCGTGAACTTATTACTTTGCACAAGATTGTTTGCATTTATCGGTGGAACAACTATTGTTTAAGCTTGAAATTGTTTGCATTTATCGGTGGAACAACTATTGCATCTTCGTATCCCTCGATGGGAGCTTGTAGCATCTGAGCCATGGTACGAATTGTTCGGCCATTGGAAACTGGGTTCCCCTCAACACTAACCGTTTTAATTGTTTGTTGTCGGACGATTTCGATTTTACGAGGCTTGAATCGACTTAGTGCGCATGCCCACTGAAATAAAGAAATTAAAAAGCAAATAAAAATTACACTAATTTTTTTGGATTTTTTTTAGCAATCTATTTTAAACGGATACACGAGAAGATCAAATATTTAAAAACCAAATATTCAACTTACTTCACGGTAGCTCTCAAAAATTTCTTTTCAAGGTGACTGTACTTCGTAAGTGACATAAATGGCAAGTTTTTAAATCTTTGGTTCGATTTGGGAACTATATTCCAAGTTCACCGAAACTTATTTATGATAATACCTCAATTGAGGTATTATATGTTGGTGTTTTTTTTACCAACTTTGTTTATTTAATTTCTTTTTTAAAGGACAATTTTTTTATAATTTCGATTTTTTTATATGCTTTTATGATAATTATACTAAAAAGAAAAAGAAAATATTTTTTACTTTTTATATTAAATTTTTTTTTGGATTTTTGAAATATTTAACAAAAATGAAACTTTCGAGGACGAAAGGATCTTCAAACCAAATCAACAAACGTAAAACGAATGAATCTTAAACACAAGTCCCCGGCAGCGGCACCAAAAACTTGATTGCTAGTTTTAATACACAATAAAATATATATACTAATATAACCTTAAGAGCAATTAAGAAAATTCCCTAAGGAAAATTCACTCTCAAAAATATATAATATAATATATAATACGTATATTTATCCGGGAAGAATGATCACCCGGGTCGTTTCCCCAACGACTTGTGCAATTGAAACCTCGTTTAAGTTTGGATTATGATTTGAATGAAGAACAAATGATTTTGTAGATCTATTAGAACAATTAAAATGAAAAATTAAAAAATCTATTAAAGCACTTAAAATATGAACATTGGAAGCAAATAAAAAGCGACAATTAACAAGTAATATTCAAATTAAGTCCTAAAAATGCAAACTAAATTCCTAAACCTAAATTAAGATAAAAGAATTTTTTAAGAAAAAGAAAATATTTTTTTGATTATTTTTGAATTTTTTTTATATAAAGACTATATTATCTAATTAAATCCTAAATATAGAAAAATAATTGAATTTATATTTTTTTTTTTTTTAGATTAAACAAAGTAAGAAGAAAAAATTTTAGAAAAAGGATCACTATTTTGGACTTTTTAGATTTTAGAATATGAATTTTCTAAATTTAAACTATTTAAAAAGCGTTAAAAATAATAAAAATGCTTTTAAAAAATAAATCCTAAAAATTTTATAAAAATTATACTAGAAAACGAAAAAGTGCAGAAATTTATAAAAAATAAAAGCCCTAATTTTTACTTTTTAATTAAACTTTAATTAAACTAATTAAAAACTAAACCTAATTATTTAATTAAAATTATTAAACTAACAAAGACTTAACTGAGGACTAATGAAGTTAGTCCTTAAAGGACTAACAGTGTAAACTAAAGGACTAACGAAGAAAACTAATAAAACTTAAAAGTTTCACTACTTACCCTGAGGCCTAACCCGATTACACCCTAAGTCCCTTTAAGCCTAAAAATAATTTGAAATTTAAAAACGTGCATATATGGATAAAACTTATAAAACAAGTTAAAGAACCAGGTGTTTGTGTACAACGTAATAAAAGTATTATGGAACCTAAAAACCACTAATAAGCTCTAAAAGAGCTTATCAATAAGCTGAATCAGTAAGTGAGGGTTTCCCCTTGGTTTTACTTAAAAGCTTGTAAAAAGCTCATTTTAAGCTCAATTTGAAAAAGAAAAGGTGATCTAGCAGGCTTATGATTTGCTTAATCTAAAAATGAAAAGTAAATTGACCTAGAAATAGATTAAGCTAACTAAAATTGAGTGCCCGGTATAAAATGTAAAACTCAAGGAACTAAGCAAAAAGCACAAAATCCATATAGGCTCAAGTTCTTAATAAGCTAAACTAGATTATAAGCTTTTGAAATATAATCAAACTCCTAAGTTATGAAACTAAATGCAAAAACCTTAGTCTATAAGCTAAAATTTGAATTTAAAAAGCTACTTTAATCTACCTACTGTTTTTGGTCTTTTGGTTTTTCTTAGTTGAAATTTGACAGCAGAATAAGCTAGGAAAATAAGCTAGAAAATAAATTTTAAGTCTTAATCTATATTAAGCTATAACTACTCTATATCCTACTCTAACCTTAAGAGCTAAAGCCTATGATTACCATCAGCCTAAAAATTAAGCTAAAAGTGAAGCAAAGAACAGCGTGGTTCGGCTGATACACTTGACTCAAGTGCAAAACAATAGTGCAGGTGACCTTGTGGTCTCTACTACACTAAACATACTCTCTTAGAGTGTTTAAAACAAGAACAAGCAAGATCTAAGCCTTTAAAGGCTTAGATCCAATTTTTACTAGCTAAAAAGAAGGTAAAAATTGCCCTGGTGCTGAGATGATGAAATTAAGTCACAAAATCATTTAAACTTCAAACTAATTGTTCAAACCTTTTTAAAACTTGCTAATTTGTAAAAACTCAGCTGACTCAGTGTTTTGCACAATTTTTATTGACTTTTAATGGTCAAAATGGCCTTATGCCAAACAAGCCCTTTCAAACTTCTGACATATATTGACAAAGGCTTTTTAATGAAAATTACTCATATACTCTACAACCAGATTTTAACTAGCTTAAAACAAACTTAATTAACATGAATTAACAACTAAATAAGCATTAATCTAAGATTTAAGCTATTTTACTTATTTTTTTGGTTTTTTAAGGCTTATATGACAGTGATATATATTAAAAACTATGATCTAGGCTATGAAAAGCAAAACTGATTAACTAATGAATTTTTGACTATTATGCTAAATAAATCACAATAAGCATTAATATGCAAACTTAATAAGCAAATAAGCGATCTAAACATTGAAAGCAATAAGACCACTATTTAAGGCTAGAATTATAGGAATTAAAAGAGAAACTTACAAAGTCCTCTAGCTAAACAAGAGGTACCATTTAAGGCAGCTACAAGCTCTCCTAGCTTATAAATAAGTTAGGAGTTAAGTCCTTGGGAGCTCTTCCAAATTAAGCTCCCCTTCCAAAAGCTACAATCTATTAAGTTCAAGGTAAATAGGTATTTTAAAGCTGTTTTAAGAGTAAAGTTATGATTAAGGATGGTTAAGCTCTATCATGGCTTATAGATCATAAGCGCTGAATTGAGCTTAAACTAGTTATTGAGATAGATTTTAGTTATAGTGAAAGAGATTAAGAACATTTAAAAGTAAACAACTGCATTATTTACCTAAAATATAGCTTACAATATATAAAGCGGATTACTAAAGAGTAGAGGTAGTATATATAGATATACGTGTGTGTGACCCAATAAGCAAAAAATTCTATATGCTATCTTAGGGTGAAAAAAAAGCTAAAAAAAGAAAGAGCTAGATAGTGTGTGCTGATGTAGCCCTTTTTTTATAGCAGCAGAAAGAACTTCTAGGACCTTTAGCTATTCCCAACAATCATCACACTTTTTAGATCCATCACCTCTAATCATTAGATCTTTGTTTCCTGTATGGCAGCCTCTAAGTGACACTCCACGGCGTGTATGCCCCACAGCTGGCAATCCCATGTGAGGCTCCAACTCGCTCGAGCGTTTTCTTTGAGTAGAATAGAACTAGTACAAAAACCCACATTCTATGTGTGCTTCTCCATTGATGACGGTCTATGTGTGATCGAGCGTCGCGCGGCTTAGATCTCTTGATTTTACTAATCTCTCCCTACCATCTTGTTTAGGAGCTCATGAATAGACTTCCGTACCCTTTGATTTTAATTTGTCCCTTGATTTACCCTGGTAAATTCTTGGAAGGGATAATGAATAGTAACTTGGATTTGGCGCCAGGTTTATAACTGAAACGAGTTAATTCAGTTGTATCTTTGGGAGAATTGCACAAATGGCCCTTGCGTTGTTTTATAAATGGTGTAGTGTAAAAGACTTTTATAAATGGTAATTTCTGTCCCTGTGGTTTATAGAAAAGGTAAATGGACTAGTGTTTTGGGCTAAGTAATGAGCTTTGGATCCGGGTAGGGTTATTTAGGGTTTTGAGGCCCAATAAGGGTTTAGTGACTATTTTTGGATTTTCTGAAATTTGAGGGACTGAAAGGGCAATTTAGGGATTTTTTTTACTTCTGTTGACCATGGTTTGAGTTGACTGTAGATTTGACTTTTTCTGGCTTTGGCTTCCGGCTTTTGTTCACTCTTCTGTTCTTATGTCCGTGCTTGCTTGTTTTTGATAGTTTTCTTATGATTTTTGATATATCCGTACCTGCACACATAGAACACAGAAACAAGTATATTTTTACCATTTTTCACTGTGTTTTGGGTTTAATTGGGTTATTTTAGGTATAAATGGATATGTGTATTTTACACTTATCAACCATCGACTCAAACTATATCATGAAGAAGAAAATTATAATGACTCAAAGGAAGAAGTAACTCCCTTTTTCCCAAAAGAATGACTCTCGAAGTACGAGTCCAGCTAACGACTCTCTTAAAAATTAAGCGCTTCTCGGGAGGCAACTTGTGCTTTACTTAAAGTGTGGAGGAGTCCCTCATCCATACAATTCCACTCGTTTTATTTACTTTCTCAAAAAAACCCAAAAATATTTTCTTTTTGTGTGTTTTTATGTGTTTTGGTCTGTTTACTTTTATGCAGGTATCATAGCTCAAATTTGGAAAATTATGGAGTATGCTCAAAGATAACTTTCATGCAAGCTACAACTATCTATGCCCCGGGAACTACCATTTTCCCTTAATTTTCCCTATTTTCTAGTTATCAGTTATCACATTGAGGGAAATGTTCAACTTAAGTGTGGAAGGGAGCTAAATAGGAAAAATTAATCATATCCTTCCATGTTTGCCCTGCCAAAATTTTTAACGCAAATCTTAAAAAAATTAAAATTAATATATGTTTTCATTATAAAAAATGCTCTTAGTAAGGCAAATCCGCTTGGATCGACTCTATAACTAGCACAAAACCAATCCACTAAATTTTGGGAATTTTAAGCCTTAAAATATATTCGGGTACCCACCTTTGGTACCTAAGATAATTGTTGCCTTTAACTTGTTCGAGTTAAGGTTTGAATGCAATTGCAAGTGTCTCATCCGTCATTACGGTCGTGTATTTGTAATTTGTTGCCTTTTTTGGAACAATGGTATTGGTTGAAATTATATTTAAGTGAGTCGGTAATTTAGAAGCTCTAGAACTTGTGCTTGATCATCATTTACTAGACCGAAGCCAAATTAATTCATAAGAAATTCATATGTGTAACATTTCATATTTTTAGGTCATTTCCCAACTCAATTATTTTCATTATATATTTTTAGGGTTTTATGCATTAGCTTTTAATTATTATCTTATAGTTAAATCGCGTAAACTAAAAATCATCATTCAACGTAAACGGACACCAAACTAATAAAAGTTTATGTCAAGCAAATGTTATATGATTATTAAGAGTATAAATTATAACTTTTCATAATTTATTTTTATTCGTTGCGTAAAACGCTTACGTTCCGCAATAAATTATATTTCGGCATACCTGGAAGCACCAA
>BQNB010002047.1:109565-129782 GCA_026074375.1 Tanacetum coccineum | reverse complement strand
TTTGTACACAACTGTCATATAAAAACAGAAAGAGTATCTTGGTAAGCCAAAAGAAATGAGAGATTTTATGAGCTTAAAAATAGAAAGAGAGATGTGTACATAAAAACATAAATGAGTGATTATGTGAGCAAAAAGAATTGAGAGATGTTATGAGCATAAAAACATAAAGAGAGTGTGTGTGAATCAAATTTGATGATGAAAGTTGCTTGTTGGAATGAACATTGAATGATTACTCGTGTTTTCTTTTTAATGCTGCTCAGTTTCAACTTAATGCTGTTAAGCTTAAGTTAATGCTGTTAGGTTTAAATTAGTAATGTTCGTATTGGTTTCTCCTGTCCAGCGTATGTTAATGCTGCCAGTTCAAGTTTCTACTGTTGAGGGTGATTCTATAAATACTTCGATTAAGGGTTTCATTTACTTCTTTATTCGATTTCACTTATTCAAATACTCTACAACCATAAACCCTAATTTTATTTTCATCTTTGATCATCAAATTCATCATTATGTCAAGCCCTAAGTTTGCTGAAACACACAATGTGGTCGCATTCTTGGAAAAACCCAAAGAAAGTGATGGGTTTGCTGAGATAATTGATTTCCTAAAAGCAAGTTCTGTTTCATATGCTTTAACAGTAAATCATGAAATCTACACATCTTGTATTAAACAATTTTGGGCAACTGCCAAGGTACAGACAGTTAATGGAGTACGCCAGTTATAAGCCCTAGTTGATAAGAAGAGGGTTATTGTGATGGAGTCAAGCATAAGGAGAGATCTTTACTTAATGATGCGGAAGGTACTGATTGTCTTCCAACTGCTACTATCTTTAAAGAATTGGCGCATATGGGGTATGAAAAGCCTTCTCAAAAGCTTACTTTTTATAAAGCCTTTTTCTTTCCACAGTGGAAGTATTTTATTCATACTATTACTCAATGTTTAAGTGCTAAATCCACTGCATGGAATGAGTTTAGTAGTTCTATGGCTTCTTTGATTATATGCTTGGCAACTAATCAGAAGTTTAATCTGTCTAAGTATATCTTTAATGCAATGGTGAAACACTTGGATGGAGGAGTCAAATTCTTGTTGTATCCACGTTTTCTCCAAGTTTTCATTAATCAACAATTGGGTAATATGTCAACTCACAAGAAGATTTTTGTAAATCCCTTTCACACAAAGAAAGTGTTTGCCAATATGAAGAGAGCTGGAAAGGATTTCTCCAGGAGAATAACACCTTTATTTGATACCATGATGGTTCAACCTGTTAAAGAAATGGGTAAGGATTCAGATCATCCAACTGATTCCACTCCAATACCCATTATTGATCAACCATCTTCATCTTCCCAACCCAAGAAGGATAAACCATCTAAGAAGGCTCAGAGACAGGAGGCAGAGGTTCCTCAAGATGAGGCAGAGCATGAGGAGAGTGTACCAACACCTTCCAATGATCCACAACCTAGTGGTGAGGATAGCATGCAACTAACAGATTTGATGGTTTTATGTACCAAATTGCAAACACAGGTTCTTGATTTACAAAAAGCAAAGGATGCTCAATCTAAGGAGATTGCTGCTTTGAAGAAGAGGATCCAGAGGTTAGAAAGGAGGAAAATGTCAAGACCTACAGGTTTGAAAAGACTCAGCAAAGTTGGTATGTCTAGGAGAGTTGAGTCCTCTAAAGACCAGGAGAGTTTGGGTGTTCCTGAAGATGCATCCAAACAGGGGAGGAGTATTGAAGATATTGATGCTGATGTTGATGTTTCTTTGGTTGATGAAACTTAAGAGACACAAATGATGACTTAATATTTGATTCTGGAGTTTTGGAGGATGATGTAATGCATGTGGAAGCTAAAGTTGATGGAAAAGATGAACAGAGTAAGAAGCCTGATGATAGTACTGCTGGTGAAGCAGTTACTACTGCTAGTATTGATGATAGTGTTGTTCCTACAACTAATGAGGAAATCACTTTGGCTCAGACACTTATACAGATTAAAGCAGCTAAGCCTAAAGTTGTTACTACTGCTGCTACAATAGCAACAACTACAAGACCCAAGGATAAAGGGGTGGTTGTTCAGGAGCCAAGTGAGTTCAGAGTTCCACAAGAGATAAAACCTTTAAGTTCTAAAGATAAAGGAAAAGGTATTATGATTGAGCCTGAAGTTCCTTTGAAGAGAAAAGATCAAATTGCTCTTGATGAACAAATTGCAAGAGATATTCAAGCTAAGTTGGATGCTGAATTATTAGAAGAGCAAAAGCTAGCAAGGAAACAAGAAGAAGAAGCCAACATAGCATTGATTGAGTCATGGGAAAATACACAAGCTATGATAGAGGCTGATAGATTGCTGGCTGAGAGACTCTAATCAAAGGAAAGAGAAGAATTGACAGATGAGGAAAAAGCAAAACTATTTATGAAACTGATGGAGAAAAGAAGAAAGCATTTTGCTGCTCTCAGAGCACAAGAAAAGAGAAACAGACCTCCTACCAAGGCACAAAAGAGAACTCAAATGTCTACTTATCTTAAGCACATGGGTGGATATACATACAAACAACTAAAAGGAAAGAGTTTTGATGAAATTCAAAAGTTGTTTGATAAGGAAATGAAGAGAGTAAATACCTTTATAGCTATGGGTTCTGAGGTACAGGAAAGCAAAGAAAAGAAGGAAGAGGGTAGAGAGGAAACAGCTAAAGGTAGCTGAAAGAAGATGCTTGGAAGGAAAAGAGCAGGGAAAGAACAACAAAAGAATCCTCAAAGAAACAAAAAGTAGAGGAAGAACAAGAGTCAAAGGAAGTTGATGAAGTTGAGCTAAAGAAGCTTTTGGTGATTAAAAAGGATGAAGATATAGCAATTGATGCTATACCACTTGCTACCAAATTACCAGTGATTATTGATTATAAGCTTCATAAAGAGGGGATGTTGGTACATTATCAGTTGATAAAAGCAGATGGAAGTTCCAAGAGATACTCTTCAATGATAAGGATGCTACAAGGTATAGATAGAGAAGACTTAGAAGCTCTTTGGAGGATAGTGAAGGAAAAGTATGGTGATACAAGGCCTGAAAATGAATTTGAAAGAGTGTTGTATGGAGATTTGAAAGTTATGTTTGAACCAGACATAAAAAGTGATATATGGAGAATGTTGCAAGGATACATAGTGACTATTTGGAAATTGATTGATTCATCTAGAGTTTACTTTGTAAGGTTTGATAATCTTTACATTTTTATGTTGGTTGAAAGGAGATACCCCTTCACACCAATTACCATCACCAATATGCTCAACAAGAAACTTCAAACTGATCATCAAAATAAGATGTGTTATCAACTGCTGAAGCTTATGGTAAAGCAGCAAAAAGGAAAATGAAAGGTTTGAATGCATCTTCCTGAAGTGTGATGAAGACTTTTAAAGAAGAAACTTGAAGATTCAGAAGATGAACATCAAGTTTGGGGGAGGATTGTTGGGTCTTAAAAGACTTCATGGATTCTTAGAAGTTACTGCTGCTCAGGTACTTAATGGAAATTATGCTAAGTGGTTAGTACTGGTAGTATAATGTTACCACTGCTAGTTACTACTGTTAGTTTAATTTAGTACTGATAGCATAAAGTTACTGCTGTTAGTGGAAGTTAAGACTGCTCAGTGTAGAAGACTAAAATATAAGCTAAGTAGTTAGTTTTGTTAGTAGTAAAAGTTAAGACTGCTAGTGCAGGTTACTACTGTTAATGTATATTAGTACTACTAGTACAAATATTACTACTGCTTATGTTTATTAGTGTTGCTGGTAGAAAGATTACGACTGTTTGAAGACTTTCTACTGTCAAGAGGATAAAGAAGAATTAAAGAGATAAAGATTGTTTGGAGAACAAGAATGCGTGTGAAGATAAGTGTTGAGATATTTACGTACAAGATATATATGTATTTATTTAGAAGATTACGTTTATGTTTAGAAAAGATTGAGATATCTTAGGAATGTATTGTAAGCCGACTAGGACTCCTTAGTCTAGAAAAGGAGACTCTAGGGCATTAGTTGAATATATCATCCAACACGTCTATCACATCTATCATCACAAACACACATACACAGATCCAGAGATTAAGAGTCTTGTAAGCTTCAAGGTTGTAACCCTAGTACTAAGAAAGAGTACTCATATTATTATCATTAATAATATTGAAGCGTGTTGTTACATTGTGTGTTCATTCATTCATATTCACTATTCTATTGATATATCTTCTAGATATTAAAGAGTAGATTCCGCATACTCTTTGATATACACACAAAGTTTCTACAATAAGTTATTTTGGATTCATCCAAGGTAATTTAACCTTAGACAACCTAAGGAATCGATCTAGGTTTGGGATCAACAACGCACTTTGGGCCTTCCGTACCGCTTACAAAACACCCATAGGGTGTACTCCATACAAGCTCGTGTACGGAAAGGCATGTCATCTATCGATCGAGCTCGAGCACAAAGCCTATTGGGCCTTGAAGCATGCAAACTATGACCTTGTGACCGCGGGCGATCACCGAAAAGTTCAACTCAATGAACTAAATGAACTTCGTGATCATGCCTATAAAAACTCTTTAATCTATAAAGAGAAAACAAAGAGGATCCATGACTCAAAGATCAAAAACCGCGTTTTCAACGTCGGTGATCAAGTCCTCATCTTTAACTCTCGATTGAAGATGTTATTTGCTCTTTTAGAGCTTTTCTGCTTATTTGCCTTGCTTTTTGTGTTTAATCTTGCTTATTAGGGTAGCTTTTAAGTCTTTTTAGTTTAGTTAGCTTATTTAGAGCTTATTAGCTTTTGTCTTAGAAACTTTTAAGTACTTAAGCCCTTTTGAAGTATTTCTGTCAATGTAGCTTAGTTTAGCTTATTTTGCTAACTTATTTTTGTTTTAATTGCTTATTAAGTGTAGTTTCCCATTTGTTTGAGCTTATTTCCCTCTTAACTAGCTTATTTGTTCTTAAATTGCCAACAAATTTTAGCTTTTTAGCCCTTAGTTAAAATAGCCTTTTCTGTCATTTTCTATTAGCTTTTTCCAGCTTATTTTTGAGTCTATAAAAAAGTTATTTTTTTAAATTTGCTTATTTTTATCTGTTTTATAAGTTTGTAAAAAGAAAACAAAAAAAAATAGTTTTTGCAAAAAGAGAAGCCAAGGATTCGAACCCTAGACCTCCCTTTTAACACACACAAGTCTCACCTCAAACACACACTAACCACGGTGTCAGTAGGACCATCTGGTCACTACTCCACTCGGTTTATTTTTATACACATTTTTTCCATTTTTAGCTTTCAGCCACTTTTGGCTTATTTCTGGCTTATCTAGATAAGCTGGCAACACCATTTTAATTTTCCTAGATTCAGCACACTCTAAGCTACTTTTTAGTATTTTTTTAGATTTTTCCCATTAAGTTTACTATTTTTAATTAATTTTTCTTTTTAAAACAGTTTTTAAATCATAATAAATTATTAAAAAGTCAAAAAAATATAATTCTTTTTTTCAAAATTTTCTTTTATCATTTAGCACTTAGGAAAATTAAATTTGCTTTCGTAGGGTTAAATTTTTAGAAGTTTATTTTTTAAAGAACGGGATTTAAATCCCGTTCTCGTCCTTCGTGTTTTAGCTTTATTCACTTTCGTTTTTAGGTTTTCTTTACTTGTTTTAGCATTATTATTGTAGAAATAGGAAAACCAATCTAAAAATCTTAAACCATTCAAAAACGCAATCACGAACGTATACCCGGTTTTCAATTCACACCTCGTTAGGAGAACGACCCGGGTAGATTTTTGAGGGATTTTGTTTTGGATAGAAACGAATCTTTTAAAAGCTTCTCGGAATACTTTAGCCTTATTATTTATATATTTATTATATATTTATATAATTAAAGGGTTGAATTTAACTACGATCAGGGCTATAGACTTAAGTAAAAATCTCATACAACACTCTCATACAAAACACATTAAGATTCGTCACCATTTCCTTCGTGACAATGTTTAAAAAGGGAATATTTCCATAGAAAAGGTTTCATCGAAAGATAACATTGCGGATATTATAACTAAACCTCTTAAACGTGAGCCTTTTAATTACTTACGTCTAGGTCTAGGAATGATGGAACAAATTGATTAAGTACTCCCATCCCTATAAATGATTGACAGGTACTTAAGATTGAATAAGAACAATGAACTACAATCAAAACTAAAATGCCAAAATTGAAAAATTAGGAAAAATTATTTCGTCATATGGGCGGCCCCCTTAGCTCTTAACGGGCGGTCCCCTTAATGATAAGGGGGTCGGCCATGCACATAAGGGGATCAGCCATCTGATAGCTTGCAAAAAGTTTTTATTTTTTTTAACTCTGAGTCTAGGATTCTATTTGCACAAAATCAAAGATTTGGAATTTCTTAAAAATAATCTTTACACAAAATTACGTATTAGTAAACTAGGTTTTGCCAAAATTTAAGCTTCTCAACTTAATATATGTATATATATATATATATACGTCCCAATTTTTTTTAAAAATTCTTCTCACGACTAGGAGGTCATGAAAATCTACTTTCATACATTGTTGATATATGCTAAAAACATTTTCCATTCAGAATAACGATTTCACACTTGTTTCCGGAATATATAATCCAATACATATTTTTTGACATTCTTGATTGAGCAAAATTAAATCAAGAAGCACTTGGATTATTTCTTAGGTTTTTCTTATCTTAGAGTCGAAATAATCGTCACTACACATTTGTCGCATATAGGCACACACTAGGGTCAGTTTATACTGCTCACCCAAAACCAACAGTGCATTGTGCTAGACCAAAGACTCATTTTTACAAATCAGCACAATCTACTGTCCAAAGGCCCTTTTAAAGAATCCAGCATTATCAAACAGGCAATTTTAATCAATAAGGTTAATACTGTTAGGCCTATAATAGTTAATACTGCTAGGTCATACAGAACACCTGTTAATACTATTAGGCCTAGAATAGTTAATACAGCTAGGTCATAAAAAACACCTGTTAATACTGTTAGGCATAGAATAGTTAATACTGCTAGGTCATACAGAACACCTATTAATACTTTAGCCCGATTATTAAGCCTGCTTAGGCCCATTATAGAACATCAGTTAATTACAGCCAGGGCAAATGGGTTCATCAATGTTTGTTTAAGCCCTCCCATGTTAGGTTTGGAGGCCTATTAAACATAATAGTGCATCAATCACTTTGAACAGATATAACTACATTGATGCATAGGGCAGATCCAAGTCAGTAATGGCTTGGGTCCCAAAAGGAATCTAATTTCCTTATTCTTTTATGCAGGGCAAGCCATAACTTAATGATAAAGGATTTGTTGACAGTGGATGCTCAAGGCACATGACTGGTAACATAGGCTTATCTCTCTGATTTCAATCAGTTTATGGTAGGCTTATGTTACATTTGGAGGAGGTGCTAAGGTGGTAAAATTTCTAGTAAAGGAACTCTTAAGACTGATAATCTAGATTTTGAAGATGTATACTTTGTCAATGAGTTAAAATTCAATCTTTTTAGTGTCTTACAGATGTGTGACAAGAAGAACTATGTCCTTTTTACAGATACTGAATGTCTTGTCTTGTCTCCAAATTTTAAGTTGCCTGATGAAAATCAGATACTTCTTAAAATTCCTAGAAAGGACAATATGTAGCATTTGATATTGAAGAACATTGTACCTAAAGAAAGTTTGACTGTCTTGTTGCAAAGGCTATACTAGATGAATCAATGCTTTGGCACAGAAGACTTGGTCCTATTAATTTTAAAAACATAAATAAGCTAGTCAAGGATAATCTAGTAAGAGGATTGCCTACAAAATGTTTTGAAAATGACCAAACCTATGTTGCTGTCCTTAAAGTGAAGCAACACCTAGCATCTTGTAAGTCCAAAAGTTCTGAATCCTAGTAACTTAAGCCTTTATTTATGCAACACAGGATTTGTCCTGGTCCAACCTTTGTTAGTACTTGAAGCATAAGAAGTATTGCATAATAGTCAGTGGATGATATAGTAGATTACCATGGGTTTTCTTTTTAACCACTAAGGATGAAACCAGTGAATCCTTAAGTGCTTTAATCAAAGAAATAGAAAACCCAGTGGATAAGAAAGTGAAAGATAATCAGAAGTGATAAAGGAACAGAAGCAAGAGTTTTAAGAACAAAGTTATGGATGATTTTTTTGCAGAGAAAAGGTAATAATAGTGAATATATTTGTATCTAGGACTCCTTAGCAAAATGGTATTGTTGATGGGAGGAATATGACACTCATTGAGCTGCTAGAACAATGTTAGCTGACACTAATTACCTACCTCATTTTGCAGGAAGCAGTTTCCACTGCTTGTTAAGTACAAAAAAGGGGGTTTTTAGTAGTCCAACCTCATAACAAGACACCTAATGAACTTTTTAGAGTTTTAAATCAGCTCTTAATTATTATGAGAACATTTGGTTGTCATGTTACTATTCATAATACTTTGGATAGTTTATGCAAGGTTTTGAGGGCCAAAAGTTGATGAAGGTTTCGTTGTTGGAACTCTTTGAGTAGTAAAAGCTTTTTAGGGTATACAATACTAGAACCAAGAGTAAAGAAAACTTGCATATAGGGGTTTTTAGAGAAAATCCTATGATATAAGGGACTGGTCCAAAATGGCTGTTTTGATATTGACTCTCTAACCAAACTATGAACTATGTAACCAAGTTACTGCAGTACAGTTTCTAAAGACACTGCAGGTACATCAAAAGAAAATAGTCAAGATTGCATTGTGATGCCAATTTGGAAAGATACTTCATATTTGATCCACCTACAAAGAATGTTGATAATGGTGAACCAAAAACTGTTGATGATGCTCAAAAGCAGGTTGAAGATGGTCTAAATAATGAGAATGATGAACAAGAAAGGTTTGCAGATGATAGCAGTTCTAAAGATGTTAATGCTGTTGGGCAACAAGTTAATACTGTCAGTCCTGATGTTAATATTGGTAATCTTAAACTTAATGTTGTTGGTCCATCAGTTAGTACTGCTAGTCCAAATGAAGAAGACAGCACTGAAGAAGAACCAGAAGTTGATTTGGGGAACATTACAAATTCCTATATTGTTCCAACCACTCCCAATACAAGAATACATAAAGATCATCCAATTGACAATGTGATTGGTGAAGTGCAGTCAACTGTTCAGACAAGAAGAATGTCAAAACCTACTTCTGAACAAGGGTTTCTTAGTGATGTGTATGAGCAAAAAACACATGATACCCTAAATACTTGTTTATATGTTTGTTTCTTATCACAGATTTAACCAACAAGCATTGCTAAAGCTCTATCTAATTCATCCTGGGTAGAAGCAATGAAGGAAGAACTTCTGCAATTCAAACTTCAACAAGTTTGGATACTGGTGGATCTTCCTAATAGAAAGAAGGGCATGTAGAACAAAATGGTCTACAGTAAACACAAAAAGATGAAAGGGAATTGTGATTAGGAATAAAGCCTAGGTTAGTTTCACAGGTTCAATAGACAAGAAGAATGTATTGATTAATGAAGAAGTGTTTACACATGTGGCAAGAATTGAGGCAATAAGATTGTTTTTGGCCTATGCTTCTTTTATGGGTTTTCTTGTATATCAAATGGATGTAAATAGTACTTTCTTATATGGAACCATTGAGGAAGAAGTCTATGTGACTCAACCACCAGGATTTAAAGATCCTGACCATCCAAACAAAGTTTATAAGGTGGTCAAGGCACTTTAAGGGTTGCATCAAGCACCAAGAGCATGGTATGAAACTTTGGCAAACTATCTGTTGAGCAATGGGTTTAAAAGAGGCAAGATAGATCAGGCATTATTTATCAAGAAGCAAAAAGGAGATATTTTGCTTGTACAGGTCTATGTAGATGACATTATCTTTGGCTCAACAAATAAGGAGTTATGTACTGGTTTTGAGAAGCTAATGAAAGATAAGTTTCTCAGATATTGTCTATGGGAGAACTAACTTCGTTTCTAGGGTTTAACAATGTAAAACAGAAGGAAGGATGGAAATATTTATCACAAGATAAATAAAGTAGCTGAAATTTTAGAATAAAAATCAACTTACTCTGATGTGAAGTCCTACTTCAAACTCATGTTAGTTGGAAAAACCTATGGACCAAGGATGGGAGATGCTGATGATGTTGATGTACTCTCTAAGATCTATGATGGTGTCTTTGATGTATCTCCACTATCACTGCATCTAGACCTGATATCATGTTTTGCAGTATGTGCATGTGCTAAGATTTCAAGTTATGTCTCCTAAGACATCACATCTCATTACTGTTAAGAGGATTTTAAGATAATTAAAGGCAAACCAACTTAGACACTTGTATCTCTAAGATTCACCATTTGAACTGGTTGCTTATACGATAGTGACTATGCTGGAGAAACTCTAGATAGGAAGTCCTACAATGGAGCCTGTCAGATTTTGGGGAACAGGTTGATATCTTGGCACGTGTAAGAAAGCAAACTGTGGTTGCCACTTCTACAACTGAAGCTGAATATGTGGCTGCTGCTAGTTGTTGGTGGACAAGACTCGGATTTCAAAACCAATTCTGGATTAATGGGTACAATATTCATGAACATTGTCATTAATATGACAATATCAGTACTATCTGCATTATGAAAAATCCTGTTGAACATTCTAAAATACAAACATATAGAGATTTAGGCATCATTTTTTATAAGAGAATTGCAAACACTAAAAATGTTAATACAAATTGTTAAAATTCATATTGATTTAAATGTTGCAGATCTTTTACTTACAAAAAGGTTTTGATGCAGGCATATTACAATACTTGGATCACTCAAGTATTAGAAATAATGCTGAATCCTTAACTGTCTTATCGCTTTATGGTTTTGTAATAGTTTTTGTAAAGATTATAATGTTATTTTCTCAATAATACTGGTCAAAGTATAATTAAAACTGCAAGTTATCTTAAGACTTTTTTTTAGAACAGGTTCAGTCCCATAATTTTAATGCTATTAAAATAAAAGTATTGGAGTTTGTAACTTTGGCTATGAACTACATTTGCAAGTCATAGCAGTTAGATTACCTGATGTTGAATACTTACCTTTTGAAGAAAAGATAATGGGTCATTGTTCACAGTCTTTAACTTTTATTCATGGTTAACAGAAATATGGAATCCTCATAGAATTCCCCACAAGTCTATACTATATTTTCCTAATTGTCTTTGTGATGAATAGAGGCATGTTGTTGCATAATTATTGAAGATAGAGTTAATGCTGTTAGACTTCATTTAATACTGATAGGCAAAAAATTACTACTGCCTTAGGCAAAGTTAAGCTGTAAAGATGACATAGGCCACTAAAGTTGCACTTTTTCAAATTCTTATCTCTTGAAGCATTGTTTGTGGCAGAGGTTCCTTATTTAAATCAACAAAAACAAGGATGAAAGATGTGTTATATCATGAGTATGTTTCAAAAGAACAAGACACACGTCTAGGCATATCAAAAGAGGTCGGGACAATACCAAGGATAAAAAAAAAAACCCAGTATAGTGGTCCCCTACACAGGTATGGTGATGAGATGTCCATAAGGAAGCTGGGTGACAGAATGGAAAGGGATGCCGCGTACTGCCTCTAGCTTAGAAGCAAGCGGATATGTAACATTAAATAAGTCCCAATCCGTATATGCAAACACTTAAGAAATCAACTACTTAGGAAATGATTCAGGTAGTGGTCCCAGTGCCAAGATACCAAATTGGGGGATGTGAATGCTCAAACAAGGTTTGAGATTACATCCTAAACAGTCATTGATCCACCTCTCTCAAGAAGTTACAACATCTTGGAAGTGGGGTGGACAGGATCAAAACTTAATGGGAAATGATGGAAATTCTTAGTACACAACAGTCACTATAATAACAGAAAGAGTGTCTTGGTACGCCAAAAGAAATAATAGATTTTATGAGCCAAAAAAATAGAAAGAGAAAGAATGTGTGGCATAAAAACAGAAATGAGTGATTTGTATAGCAAAAAGAATTGAGAGATGATTGACATAAAAACAGAAAGAAGTTTGTTTGAACCGGAGCGATTGATGTAGTGAAAGTTGCTTATTGGAAGAAAATGAATGATTACTGGTGTATTCTTCTTAAAGCTGGGTCCTCATTTTCAACGTAATGCAGTTAAGTCCTTAAGTAAATGCAGTTATGCTTAAAATTAGTACAAGTCCCGTATTTTTTTTCTGCTGTTAAGAGTATGTTAATGCTACCAGTTCAAGTTTCTGCTATTGAGGGTGATTCTATAAATACTTCGATTAAGGGTTTCATTTACTTCTTTATTTGATTTCACTTATTCAAACACTCTCTAACCATAAACCCTAATTCAATTTTCATCTTTGATCATTAAATTCATTATTATGTCAAGCCCTAAGTTTGCTGAAACGCACAATGTAGTCGCGTTCTTGGAAAAACCCGAAGAAAGTGATGGGTTTGTAGAGATAATTGATTTCCTGAAAGCAAGTTTTGTTTCATATGCTTTAACAGTCAATCCAGTTAATCACACATCTTGTATTAATACAATTTTTGGCAACTGCCAAGTTACAAACAGTGTTTTTTTAAATGGAGTGCGACAGTTACAAGCCCTAGTGATAACAAGAGGTTACTGTTACAGAGTCAAGCATTAGCGAGAATCTCACTTGGAAGATGCAGAAGTACTGATTGTCCTTCCCAACTACTATTACTTTGAAGAATGCCACGTATGGGTACGAAAAGCCTTTCTAAAAAGCTTACTTATATAAAGCCTTTACCTCTCCTCAGTGGAATTATTAAATTCAAACTATTAGCTCAATGCTTAAAGTTGCTAAATCCACTGCATGGAATGAGTTCAGTAGTTCTATGGCTTCTTTGATCATATGCTTGGCAACCAATCAGAAGTTTAATCTATCTAAGTATATCTTTGATGCAATGGTGAAACACTTAGATAGAGGATTCAAATTCTTGCTGTATCTACGTTTTCTCCATGTTTTCATTAATCAACAACTGGGTAATATGTCAACCCACAAGAAGATTATTGTTTATCCCTTTCACACAAAGAAAGTTTTTGCCAATATGAAGAGAGCTAGAAAGGATTTCTATGGGAGAATAATACCTTTATTTGATACCATGATGGAACAAACCGTGAAGAAATGGGTGGAGATCAGATCATCCAACTATTCCACCGCAATACACATTATTGAACACAATCTTCCTCTTCCTAACCCAAGAAGAAAAAACCATCTAAAAGTCGTTAGAGAACGAGGAGGCAGAGTTTTCTCCAGATGAGCAAGCATGAGGAAGAGTGACCAACACCTTCCAATGATCCACAACCTAGATGGGTGAGGATAGCATGCAATAACTGATTTGATGGTTTTATGTACCAAATTGCAAACACAGGTTCTTGATTTATAAAAAGCAAAGGATTCTCAAGCTAAGGAGATTGTTGCTTTGAAGAATAGGATCCAGAGGTTAGAAAAGAGGAAAATGTCAAGACCTACAGGTTTGAAAAGACTCAGGAAAGTTGGTTATTCTAGAGAGCTTTTGAGTCTCTTACAGACCAGGAAGTTTGGGTGCTCCTGGAAGATGCATCCAAAACAGGGGAGGATTAATTGATGATATTGAAGCTGATGTTGATGTTTTCTTTGGTTGATGAAACACCAGAGAGACAGAAATGATGACTTTAATGATTGGATTCTGAGTTTTAGAGGATGATGTAATGCATGTGGAAGCTAAAGTTGATGGAAAAGATAAATAGAGTAAGAAGCCTGATGATAGTACTACTGGTGAAGCAGTTACTCTGCTAGTATTGATGATAGTGTTGTTCCTATAACTAATGAGGAAATCACTTTTGGAGTCAGACACATTACAATAAAGCAGCTACGAGCCTAAAGTATTTACAACTGGGTTGCCAACAAACATCAACAACTAAAGACCCAAGGATAGAGGTGTGGGTTTGTACATGAGCCAAGTGAGTTCAATTCCACACGAGCACAACCATCAAGTCCTAAAGATATATGAAAAGGTATTATGATTGAGCCTGAAGTTCCTTTGAAGAGAAAAGATCAAATTGCTCTTGATGAACAAATTGCAAGAGATATTCAAGCTAAGTTAGATGCTGAATTATTAGAAGAGCAAAAGCTAGCAAGGAAACAAGAAGAAGAAGCCAACATAGCATTGATTGAGTCATGGGAAAATACACAAGCTATGATATAGCTGATAGATTGATTGGTTGAGATACTCCATTCAAGGAAAGAGAGGAATTTACAGATAAAAAAGCAAAAACTATTATGGAACTAATAGAGAAAAGAAGAAAGCATTATCAGCTCTCAGAGCATAAAAATAGAGAATCAGACCTTCTAACCAAGGCACAAAAAGAACTCAAATTTCTACTTATCTAAAGCACAGTGGATATACTACAACCAACTAAAAGGAAAGAGTTTTGATGAAATACAAAAGTGTGTTTTTGAAAGGAAATAAGAAGACAATATTCTTTGTAGCTATGGGTTCTGAGGTACAGGAAAGCAAAGAAAAGAAGGAAGAAGGTAGAGAGGAAAAAGCTAAAGGTAGCAGAAAGAAGATGCTTGGAAGGAAAAGAGCGGGGAAAGAACAACAGAAAGAATCCTCAAAGAAACAAAAAGTAGAGGAAGAAAAAGAGTCAGATGAAGTTGAGCTAAAGAAGCTTTTGGTGATTAAAAAGGATGAAGATATAGCAATTGATGATATACCACTTGCTACCAAATTACCAATGATTATTGATTATAAGCTTCATAAAAGAGGAGTATGATCGTACCTTTATCAGTTGATAAAGCAGATTAAATTTCTAAGAGATCTCTTCAATGATAAGGATGCTACAAGAATAGAATAGAGAAAAGACTTGGAAGCGCTTTGGAGGAAAGTACGGAAAAGTATTTTGATACAAGTCCTGAAAAAGATTAATGAAAATAGTGTATGTATGTAGTATATAAAAAGTTAAACGTTTGAACCAGAACATAAAAAAGTGATGTATGGAGCATGATGCAAGGATACAGGGTTACCAATTGGATGTTGAATGATTCATATGGGGTTCACTTTGTAAGGTTTGATAACTCACACATTTTTATGTTGGTTGAAAGGAGATACTCCCTTACACCAATTACCATCACCAATATGCTCAACAAGAAACTTCAATCTGATCATCAAAATGAGATGTGTTATCAACTGCTGAAGCTTATGGTAAAGCAACAAAAAGGAAAATGAAAGGTTTGAAACGCATATTCATGAAGTGTATGAAGACATTAAAAGAGGAAACATGGATTCAGAAGATGAAACACAAGTTTTAGGGAGGAATGTTGGGAGTCTTAAAAGACTTCAGGATTCTTAGAAGTACTGCATACATTACATAATGGAAATTATGTTATGGTTAGTAACGGGTAGTATATATGTTACCACTACTAGTTACCTATTGTTTAGTAATACTATAGTACTATAGCATAAAGTTACTGTTGTTAGTTGAAGTAAGTCTGCTTAGTGTTGAAGCTAAAATAAAAAAATAAAAAACTAAGTAGTTAGTGTTGGCGTTTAGTAGTAAAATTTAAACTGCTAGTACAGATCTACAGATAGTGTATATTAGTACTGCATAGTAACTAATGTATAATACTGCTTATGTTTATTAGTGCTGCTGGTGGAAATATACAACTTGTTGAAGACTTTCAACTGTCAGAGAGGATAAAGACTAATTAAAGAGATAAAGATTTTTGGAAACAAGAAAATGTTGTGAAGATAAGTGTTGAGATATTTATGTAACAAGATATACATAATGTATTATTTAGAAGTATTAAGTTTTATGTTTAGAAAGAGATTAAATATCTTTAGAAATTATAGTGTGAGAGCCGACGTATGAGCTTCCCTTAGTCTATAAAAAGGAGGATTCTAGGCATTAGTTTGAGATACAATCACAAAACACGCAGTCGTATCATTATCAGTTTTCATAGTTGTCAAAGTCGATTGAGAAAAGCTTCAAGGTTGTAAACCCCAGTACTAAGTTAAGAGTAACATCGTATTATTAATCCTAATAATATTGGAAGTCTTTTTGGTTTATATCTTTGTTGTTCAAGATTACTATTTCATTGATTTTTACTTTCTAGAGTATTAAGTTTAGATCTGCATACACTTTAAATACATACAAGGTTTCTACAACAAGTTATTTTGGATTTATCCAAGGTAATTTAACCTTAGACAACCTAAGGAATTGATCTAGGTTTGGGATCAACAGACTCTCTTGAGTATTGCTCTGCATAACCAGAGCTACATGACATGGACTCCTGTTTTGAAAATCATGAGCAACCTCGTGTCCCTGAAATCACTTAACAAACCTAAAGCATTATCATAATTACAAAATATGGAAAACTAACTCACTTTTGTAGGAATCACGATTGCATTTAGCGTATGCAACAAGCCTTTTAAACCACTCGGTGGCCCGAGTGGACGAGTGAAGTCTTGTGAGGGTTTTCAGTAAATATACCCACAAAATTCATTTACTAAATGTACATGGTTTTGTAAATTTCTAACTTGTATTAATGATAATTATTGTTTGCATGTCTTATGTAACGCCCCGACCCAAAAGGGTAGAAGTATTACAAATATGGTGTGACATCAAAGGCATACATAATCATAACACAAGCATAAACAGCGGAAGTCTCAAATAAATAACCAAAGGAAAATAGTTCCAACATGACTTAAGTACATAATATCTTAAAAGTCAGACATATCCAAACGAAATAACCGAAATAAACGAAGGTCTCGAAAAGTAACAAGTCATAATATCAAAACTCAGATCTCAAGGTAAGACCCACAATCAGCACTCAGAATCCCAAAAGCAACCCCAGGTCCTAGCTTAATACTGCCGTAAGAAAAGAAAGTGCGGCTGAGCATACAAAGCCCAGTGAAACAGAAATAAAAAACTCGAACGCAAAAGAAAACGGAAAATCAAAGGTAGCAATATAAGGTGCAAAGGATATCACAAGACATGAACAAAAGGAATACAAATAAAAGGTAAGACAAATATCAGAAGTCCATTCAAAGTTAAGTAAAATGATCATAAAGTCAAAATCGCTCCAATTACCAAGCCCAAACAAATCATAAATCATAGTAGACCAACTGGAGTCCGAGCATCCAAAATTGTGAAAGACTTGGAGATGCACCCAAACATCAACACCAAATATACATATATCATAATGTACCATAACCATCGAAATACAAAACACATCTAGATGCATCCATACGCCCCTTAAAACAAATAATAATCTTCATAAATGCGCATATAATAATCAAATGGGGACTGTGTGAAGATATCACTCACCCACACATAGTCTGAGCCAAAGTCGAATCCATGACACGGCCCATGTTACCTTCAGGCTAAGAAAACAAATATCGGTCCGTTCTCAAACTGAAGGGTTTTAAAAGCAAGTCAAATCAAAGTTCTTTTCATTCAAAGGTATCATAGCAAAGGATCAATGCCCAAAGTTCAAATATATCAAAGTAGCATAGCAGGTTCAAACAGAACATAATAACAGATCAATAATAAGATCCAAGATAACAGGCTCAGATCAAATGAAGCACATCACATAGGTAATCAAAGAAAGAGAGGAAATATGTCAATGAAAACCTTAACAGATAAGGTCCAGAAAATCTGTACCTTATTTCCGAAGCTAAGCACTAACAAAGAAAACACCACAGAATATCAAAATCACTACCCCGTCTTGACCGACGCCCTAAAGAAAATGATAAATTCGAATTACAACCAATCATTTAAGGTTAATACTTTTCCATATTTTTAGTAACTTTCCATTTTTAGTAACTTTCTATTTTTAGTAACTTTCCATTTTTAGTAAGTTTCCAAAATTAGTAATATTCATCATTTGAGGTTCTATTAAGTATTTTGAATAGTCTAGGGACTTAACATGTCAACCTTACAAGTTTAGGGTTAAATATGACAACCTTCCATATTTTAGGGTTTAATATACAAAATCAACAATTTTCAAGGTTAAAAGTGTAAATATCAAAGTTTCACATTTTACTCAATTATACCTTCCATTTTCTATATTTTACAAGTCAAACCTTAATTTACAAATTTAGCCTTTTGTTTATTAATTAATTAAACAATATCTTTAAATATCCATAATTACAAAACAATCCTTATAGATTCAAATATGAACAAATTCCCATACTTATACATTAAATACTAACCAAACTTCCACATTTCAGAATTTTACAATTTCATCCTCTAATTTAATTATTTTAATTAATTAATTTCTAATTACTTATTATATGTAATTAACCATTTAAATCCAAAATAATATCAATATGACATTTTACACCCCCCAAATTATTTATACAGATTATAATAAATATAATAACATGTTTAAAACAGGCCTCACAGTTTCAAAAATTACAAATCACCCCCTTATACTTTAAAATCCAAATCGGCTAACTAATTAAATCAACAAAACCCTAATTTGATTTTTCCCAACCACAAACACAATTATTACCCAATCATTAGCATTAAGTGAACTTGGAAAAATTAGCAAAACCCTAACCCTAATTTGTTTAAACATTTTTCTTTCCTTTCCACTTATTTCGCAAATCGGCAAACAAGATAAATCCCAAATAAATTTTTGAATCCTACTCTAAATTTTTCAAACAATTTATCTGAGTTACATATGATATATACAACCTTAGAAAAATATAAATTCAAGTGTACAAGCATTTTTGAGCCGATTTCATAATTATTCCAAAATTAGGGTTTCTAACTTGTTTTAATTTATACAATCAATATAACATGCATGAATATTTTTCCCATGTATTTTATGAATTATAATGATGAAAAATGAGATACAAAAATACCCTTGATGATCCTTGATGATTTGATGAATTATTTGTACCCGGTTGTGTTATTTCGAACCAAAACAATTACCACGATCGAACCAAGCAATCCACGACCTTCCCACTATTTTTCCCACCTTCCTTGATCTCCAAAACACCTTAGAAAAATGGTCCTAGCCCTGGAAAAATTCTTGATGCCGCCTCTTTATTTTTTTAGGGTTTCGTAGGTTTTTGTTTTAAGTTTAACAAAATAAAATGCATAAAGAAATTAAATAAATATTTTGGCCGAATTTTTGGGCTTTAAAAATAGATTAAATCAGATTTTGTAACTTGCCAAAATATTTTGTATTTATCTTAATTTATTTTATTTAATTTGTAATGTATAATTAAATAAATACATATAATTCGGCTAAAAATATATATACATAAGTATTAATTATTTTTCTTATACAATATAAGGTATTTTAATCTTACATAAATTTCATAATTGTCATATGTTGTATTTTTATAATTTCTAGAATTAAAATGAACTTTATTCATGCTTTTATGTATTTTTTCTTGCATTAGGGGTATTTTGGTAATTTTACACTTGTTGAGATTTTTAGGTTTTACACCCTTTGTAACTTAGGGTCGAAATTGTCGACCCTAAACCCTTATATTGTTGTAGTGATTATCGTAAATTTAAGCAATGATCAGTTCATGTAAGTATTCCCAAAAGATAACAGAAAACCTAAAAAATAAAACCTAGACTATTAAAAAAGCACAACAATTAACACAAAAAAGCATTAGACGCAAACGTTACCTAATAAGAATGCGTATCCCTTAGAACTCCTTTGCGCCTTATAGATATGATCAGAAAAAGGTTATATTTATTTCCTTAAAACGGCTTTGGGTTCTAATAATGGCGAAATCAACAAATTTTAAGCGAACATATATTAATTAGCTAGTATCGTTGCTAAGTATTAACTGATAGTGACTATTAATTCATAGTATAACTAGAATCATGGAGTTTTGTTGCTAAAAAAAGTGAATGACCACGTATGTTTTTACCAAATTTCAAGTACTTTGCCTAACTATTTTTCGCCAACCTTTCATCTGTTTCTTTAAGTAACATAAAATATAAATTCCAAACTTGAACAACGTTTATCTGTTTAAATACCACTATACATGGCTCATAAGTTTAGTATATTAGTCTTGGTCCATGTGTTTATAGTTCTATTGCATCTTGAACCATTTGTAGAATCCGAGGAACCGCAAGTACCATGTTACTCCCTCCGTCCCATATTAAGTGTCCATTTTTGACTTTTAAAAGTCTTTTTTCTTCAACTTTGACCTTAGTTATTT